>APFE030161551.1:75624-88667 GCA_000404065.3 Pinus taeda
AACCCTTTGAATGCCTTTTTCTTTTCATTGGCTTTTGCTTTCCTTTCCTATCTAATACAACCCTTATTCCTTCCAAGGTCCCAGATTAAGCAGTTGGAAACCTTAGCTTCTCTACCTAGCTACTGATCTGCCAAGATTAAACAGTTTGGACAGATTTCATTCTCTATTCTACAACATAAATTGAAAACATGGCATGATCCATATTAGACTGTTGGACCATCCATCAAAGTTGAGTTCTTATGAGAACTGAGACAGACATTGTCATCCTAGGGAAATATGGGATCTTTGCATTATCAAAGCAGAGCATATTTGGACCTTTGATATCCAATCATGAAATATGAAACCTATTGGTATAGGTATCCAACAGGCCTAATATGACCCCTGAAAATGTCGAAACTTCTTGCCATGTGTCCAAAGTACCGCCACGTCATGATGACATCAATCGCCACGTGGTCCTTATCAAAACCAATCATATTGTGCTACACGTACTATATCAGATCCAGTCTTTGTTTGTTGCGTTTTGCTTTGGAGGATAAAGAAAAGCCCTGGCTATGCTCTGTTTTGCAATGAAAATCCTTTGTTAATTATTTTCAGAGTTTCCTGGGACTTTAACACTAGCGGTGTATTTATATCGCAATCCCGCATATCACAACTCTTAACATGTTGTCACTTGGCCTCATTTGCAAATCATCGATCACCGATAGGCTATGTGTCATGACCCATCGATCGCTGATATTGCTGATATGCCCCAATAATGCGACATGTGATGCACCTTGAACCTCCAATCGCTAATATCGACAAATGTTGATTGTGATATGCTCTGATATGTGATAAATAATGTGCCTTGGACCTTCGATCTTCGATTGTCAATATCAACAATTGTTGATCACTGATGTTGCTCCAACCTCCGCTACTTGCCTTTCCAAATCTCTGATATGTAGGATCTGTGATCAACACTTAGGAAATTTCTCTTTATTTTCTGGCTTTGAAAGGAGAACTTTAATCTACTCTAACTTTTTATTCTAGGGCCCATTGGGGAGGTCTATATATCGTTGGAATGTTGCTTCAGAGATTTCCCATGGAGAGGGTCTGATGAAGCTTTGAGTCCTTCCGATGCTTGAAAAATGACCTCAAACTTCCTCATCTATTTCCTCGTATTTCTAAAGAAAATGTTTGATAGGCCTGCTATTAAGCAATGTTCCCTATTTATTACAATTTAAATACTAACACTAAAATTGTTAGCATTTTCCAAAAGAATATTTGAAAATGTGAAAAGTTTATTGCGATAACAGATGGCTCCACGAGGATGTTATCGATCAATGATGGTAGCAAGAACCTCCCATAGAGTAGTTGCCTCATCCATTACAAAATTTAGCTAAAGTAAAACTAACTAGGAAATAAAACTTCATATTTTAAAAGATGATTTTACAGACTCTGAACTTGAAAGTAAAAAACACAACTATTTCTAAAACAACTTCTTATTTTTTTTTTTATGAATATCAGCAGAACCTTAGGGCCTTCACTTCGGACTTCAAGTCCTTTAGAAAATTCATACACACCTGTAAGATAATTTCAAAATATATTGATATGTACAATGAAACTTGAAAAATATCATGTGCTCAAGAAATATAGTGCTTCACGAAACGTCCATTAATTGGACCTCCTAGTAAAGATTCTCCATGTAAACCTTCCAATATGAAACTGTTCTTTCCTCGGAAAGCTGTAATTTTGTATGTTCCTTTCTACACATTTTCAAACTTCGTGTGTTTACCTTTTTTCTTTTTTTTACAGGAACAGTTATGGAGCTTTATATTAATCTTGGGCAGAATGCCAAAATCTGATTACATTATGTGCTTCTTTGTCTTGATGCATTTCTTCGCTAAGAGTGTAGCTGAGACTTACAAGATTCTTCCTTGGATAGACCCTTGCTGAGTTATTTTCAGAGATTTTCCCCCACTTGAAAATACAAACAAATTGTTTTAGTAATAGGTAGTAGAACATGGCAGTAGTCTAATTATGGAATGGGTTCCCATGATTCTTCTTCCTCTTTCAGCTTAGTCCCGACAGAGAGTAGGGCAACCTTATTAGCTTCGATGTCCGCCTTTTTATTGTGGATTCTCAACACATGGTAGTACTTCAAATCCTGAAAGTTGCTTTCCAAGCCTTTGATCCTAGTGATCAGCCTTGCTAGATTGAGGTCCGGTACAGGAATGCTAGAAACCATTGCATTTATAATGACTTGAGAGTCGCCTGTGACAGTTGCTTCATTAATGTCCAGTTCTTTAAGTGTCTTGAGTCCTTGGAAGAGGGCTAAGGCCTCTGCTTGGATGCTGGTAGTGTAGCCAAGACCCCAAGCGTAGGAATGAATTTTTCCCCGGTTTGATTTAGAACAACACCTCTTGCACCAACTTTGCCCGGATTTCCCTTTGTTGCTCCATCAAAGAAAAGTGAGTGCCTTGCTTGCGATTTAAGCCACTCTTGGAAGTCATTCTCGGGCTTTCTTATTTGCCATTCTTTGATAGTGGGGGCTTTTTTTACTGTTGGATGAAATTGAAGTTCTAGCGTTGATCCCCATGCTATGTCCTGCTGTCTGAGATTGGAGTCGTCTTTTAGATCGATCAAGCACTCCTTTATGTGACTTTTAATTTTGGTTTCTAGAACTTTGTGGCTCTGTTTTGTGTTTATGAAAATTATTTTATTACGCTCTATCCATAACTGCCAACAAATAATTTTTGGGAGGACAGCCCATGATGCTTTGATAATCAGATTTTTAGGAGGAGGTCCTAGAAATTTGTTTGCCCATTCAAAGAAAAGATCAGATGTGGAGCGAGGAAGAGTGAAATTAGGATCCAGATCATGGGTAAAATAGGACCAAATCTGCCTGGAGAAGCTGCAATCTAGCATTAGATGGACTGTTGTTTCAGCGTTGTCGTTGCACAGAGGACAGACGGAAGGGTCGTGGAAGCCTTTCTTCTGCAAGTTATCATAAGTTAAAATTTTTCCGTGGCAGTAAATCCAGGCGAAGAAATCGACCTTGGGCCAAGAGGGCAGTTGCCAGATGCCTTTCCAAGGAGCTGGGTTCGTAGGAACATGAGGTCGCTCGATAAGTTTAGCATACCCCTGTGTGACTATATATCCGCTGCCTTTTGGCCCCCAGCCCATCTCATCTCTCTTCCGTGAATGCGATGGTGCCAGACCATGGAGGGCGTCGAGGAGCGTGGTCCACTATGAGATCAGGTTGTCTGGAACATGTAAATGCTTCCAGCCTGCCCATTTCACATCATTCCAGCATGAAATATCCCACAAGGTTTGTATGCCTTCGCTATCCATCCAACAACGCAGCAAATTTAAGGACGCTCTGGTTTCAATTGGCTCCTTGTTCATTATTCTGTCTGACCATATATTAATTTTTTTTTCCATTGCCTAGTATCCAGTAGGAGTGGGCGGAGATTAGTGATGCTACTCTGTAATATATTTTGAGGAATGTCGAATTTGGCCGACGTATCACATTGTCTAAGCATCTGGCTCTTGGACCTCTGAAGTATTTTTTCCAGAGCACCTTTTGGGCCTAGCTAGGATTGGGGGCGATGATCCTCCGAACGATTTTTGCAGCCATTGCCACATTCTATTGACGAAGATTCTTGAAATTTAGGCTACCTTCCCACAGCGGCTTGGAGATGATATCCTAGCTGACAGGAGGGTTTTCATTTTGTTTCCCTCCCTTCCAGAAGAACTTCCTTATGTATTCCTCCATTTTGCTTAGGATGATTGTCGAAGCGAGAAGTCCTAAGAATTGGAATAGAGGCAAGCTGTTGAGAACATATTTTATTAAAACTGTTTTGCCTACAGCATTTAGCCAGGAGTATCCCCAGACTTGAATCTTTACCTTGAACTTTCTAACTGTGGGAACCAATCTTTGCTAGATGATCTCTTATGAGATAATGGGAGGCCCAGGTATTTAAAGGAAGACCAGGTGGAGGAAGCTTCAAAGCCCAAACATTTGGAGATGGCAGATAGCAGCCTAAGCGAAGTATTCCAACTAAAAATATGGCATTTGCTCTTGTTAACAACACTTCCTGAAGCTTCACTAAACTCATTCAGGATTTCTTTGAACTTCGTGGCAGAGGGAATAGAGGTGGGACCTAACAACAGTGTGTCATCTGCAAACAAAGCATGGTTAATATTTTTGGTCCCTCTTGCAATGCGCAGACCATTAATTTCTTGTTCATGCAACTTTTTATCTAGCAGGAAGCTGAGGGCTGAGGCTTGAATGACAAAGAGCAGGGGGCATAGAGGGCACCCCTGCCTGAGTCCTCTCGAGGCTTTAAAGAAGTCTGTGGATCTTCCATTGACAAGAGGATCTATCCATGGCTCTAAGATGCATGCCCAGATCCAATTGATGAAGTTTGTTCCAAAACCAAATTTGCACATAACATTTACAAGAAAGCTATGATTGACTCGATCAAAAGCATTTGTTGAATCAAGTTTGATCACCATACCTCGCTCTTTTTGCTGTAGACTCGAGTGTATTGACTCCTAGACCAGTAGAAAGTTGTCCACAATCTGCCTTCCATGAATGAAGCCTCCTTGATTCTCTGGAATTATTTTGGGGAGGATAAACTTTAATTTGTTTGTAATTACTTTGGTGATCAATTTGTACCCTGTATTACATAGAGAGATCGGCCGAAATCTGTTGAAGTTATTGGCACCTTTTTCCTTGGGTACGAGCGCTAAAAACGCAGAATTAGTGCTGCCTCCGATTTTCTGAATATTTTGGGATTTTTGAACCATTTTGAGTAGATCTTTTTCAATAATTGGCCAGCAAGCTTGGAGGAATCTAGCAGAGAAACCATCTGGTCCAAGGGCCTTATCCGGTCCATATCAAAGAGAGCCTTTTTCACCTCATCTTTAGTGACTTTGGCCTCCAGAAATTCATTTCTTCGTTGAGAAATTGTAGAGGGTATATTTTCTAACAGCTCCGGGTAGTGCCTAGGGTCCTTGTCTTCACTATATAATTTTTGGAAATGAGTAAACGCTGCTCTCTTTATGTCATCAAAATCCTTATGGATATCTCCCTCTTCTTTAATCTCTGAGATAGTGTTGAAGCATTTCCTTGCCTGGGCTTGTTTATGAAAACAAGCAGTGTTCCTATCCCCTACTTTAAGCCAGAGGTTTCAAGATTTCATTCTCCAATACTCTTCTTCAGCTAAGCAGGATTTGTGATATTGTTGTTGTAGCAGACATTCTTTTTCTAGATAATCCTTTGTGGGCATTGCGTTTTCCATATCATTTTGATGGGCAACAAGAGCTGCTTTAGTGGTTTTCCTTATTGTGGTCGGATTGGATAGCGTTTTGGCCCATCTTTTTAGAGATCCTTTCACCCTTCTGAGTTTTTCCTCCCAAATATAGAACGACGATCCTTTAATTGGCCGGTTCCAGCATTCCTTGACAGTTTGCATGAAATCAGGCTCCTTTACCCAAAGAGGGCTGAATCTAAATGGGATGGGACCCAAATCATGGTGAGCTAAAAGATCTAGCTTTATGGGCTTATGATCAGAGATGTTGTTGGCAAGAATATGCATTATGGGCTCTAATCCTAGCAGCAGATAGGAACTTTGAATGATAAATTTATCTAATCTAGCAGCAATGTATCCAGGGCCCACTCTTTTGTTAGACCAAGAGCACTTACCTGAAGAGGGCTTGATGTCCAGCAAATCCCAGTCTTGCACTATGTCCTCCACCCATTCTCTAGCCGGATCTCGAACTATGTTGCCTCCCTTTTTTCTGATGGATGTAGGGTAAGGTTGAGATCGCCAGCAATTATTATGTTTTCCAGATCTGTCAAATCTGCTTGATGTCTTATAGAGTCCCAATAGTCTTTTTTTCCCTAATGTTGACTGGAGAGTAAACATTGAAAAGGCAGAACTTTTCCTTAGTATCCAGGTTCTGCATTTTTCAGCATCAACCAATGGATGTTCCTGGCCTCGAATAAAACTGTAAATTTATTGGCATTCCAAAGAGTACCTATCCCTCTTGAGGCACCCCGGGCGGAGATTGCTCTTGCTTCGCTTTTGCTCCAAAGATTCTTGCTTGTTTGAAGGAAGACAATGTCTTCCAGCTTTGTCTCCTAGATTAGAAGTAGATCTGGGGTTTCTGTCCTGATTAGACTTTTGATGGCTTCTTTTTTAGTTTTGCTCCCCATCCCTCTGCAGTTCCAGAAGATGACCTTCATTATTTATGCTTCTGGTGGGCTCCCTTGGAGCCTTGGGGTGGATTTTTCAATATCTTCGGCTTTGATGCTAGCACTTTCTCCAAGGTTGGTTGACTGCCCTGAAGCTTTTCTTTGTAAGTCTCCTGCTCCCTTTTTTCCTTATCGGTTTTCCGGCCTCTTGTTGATCTTCTTACCGGGGTGTGGGACTCTCCTACTTCTCCTTCCTCTTCTGATTCTTCCGTTTCCTGCTCTTCTTCTTCATCTTCTATAGTCATGCCTTTTGGATCTTCGGCACTTGTTCCTTTGAGAGAGATTGAGATTGAGGGAGTACCTTTGCTTGTGGGTTGAGCTTCGGTCTCCTGTGTTGCTTCTGTCTTCTTTTGAGTTTCGCCTTCTTGTGTGCTCTCTAGTTGTGTGCTCAAGGGATCAAACTTGTTTTCAGAGATGGGTTTGGAGATGATTTGCTAAGTAGTGGTTTGTTGGTTTCCTTTGCCATTGGAGCCTCCTTGCTTCTAGTTCTTGGGATAATTTTTGTTTCGCTTGACTTGGTTCCATCCATCCTCTTTTCCCTACTCAGTCTCTTTATTAGATGGGAATCCTCTAGCGAAGTGTCCGTAGACATGACATTTCCGACATTTGAAGGGCACCTGCTCATAGTCTAGTTTCTGCATGTGCGTCCAGTTTCCAACCTTTATTGTGATGGCCTCTGGTAGTCCCACCTCCAGATCTACTTCTACGCATATCCTGGCACAGTCGTATTAATCCTTGTTATTCGCACAGTCTATGAATTTTCCCAGGGCATTTCCAATGTGTTTCAGCGGATCCCAGTTCCAGCAGTGCACTAGGAGATTTGGGAGCCTGACTCACACCGGGACTGCTTTGGGCACATCTACTGCTAGATCGAAGTCCGGGGTCCATTTGTTCAGATAAAGACCCTAAGGACCCATGAAGTAGGGGCCATTTTGGAAGATCAAGTCTTTATCTTCTTTTGAAGTGAAATCGAAGAGGAAATAACCTCTCCCCAAAAAGTAAGAGGCGACGATTTCTTTGATCAGAGGAGCCCAATTTTTGTTAACCCAGCTTTCTGTGGTTTTTGGAGACGACCATAGCCTGGTGAACTGGCCGATGAGAGCCCTTTCAGCCAGTGATAAAGCAACCTGGATCAGGGTTTCTAGAGGGAGGGAGATCACCGATATATCATCCAACCTCTTGACAAACTTCGCTGCTTCAGAGTTTTTCTTCTTTGGTAGTCCTGCCAGAAGCCTGTTAAAAGCCTCAGAAGGAGAGGACGATGGAGGGGGCGCATGGGTTCCCATCCTCTCCATGGTCATAAGATCTGAGATCACCACTAATAAACTGTTGGACGGTCCATGTAGACAGGCCGCAGCAGGCAGGAGGCGCACCAGCGGGTCGCAAGATGGGCCAACAGAGGGCGGGCTCACTGAATCAACCTAGCGGGGGCTGCGGATCGAATGCAGGTTGAGGGTAGCAGAGCACCGCGCAGCAGCAGATTCCAATCTAGTGCGTGTGTTTACCTTTATCCTCAATGTGAGCATCCCATTTTAGAACCAGGTCTTAGCATTTGAAATCACCTTCTTTGGTTTTTTGGTCAAAAAACTTTTTGATCTAATCTTGTATCTCTTGAGATTTTTCATACACACTTTCTCTGGTTTCCTATACTTCAATTAGCTGATTATCCTCCTCTGTAGTTGATTTGGTTCTTCTCCCAACTCTTGCAAATATTTCATAACAAGCATTCCATTTGAAACATGAAATAATGCATTGACACCATATACTAACTAGAAAGGGGAAGTACCAATTGACCTTTTAGTGCTAACTCTATCTACCCATAATGCAAATTTAAGCTTTGTGTGCCAAGCCTTTTTGTTATCTTCTAACAACTTTTTAATGATTATGACTAAACTCTTATTGGAGGATTTTGCAAGTCCGTTACAATGAGGGTAATAGGCTGTGGAATGGTTGAGTATAATATGATAGTCTTCACGGAATTTTACTAACTTCGTAGACTTGAAACACTGGTCATTACCAGTAATCATCCTCTTTGGGCAACCGAATCTAGAAAGAATGTTTTCTAAGAATTGAATAACTACAATATGAGTAGCTTGCCTACTTGGAAGTACCTCAATCCATTTAGTAAAGTAATTTGTCCCAGTCAAGATCCATCGATGTTGTGCTAATGAAGTTGGGTGAATTTCACCTATAAAGTCAAGGCCCCATTGCTGGAAAGGTGCTTCTACAGAGATAGGTTTCAAAGGTAAAGGCATTAGCTTTGACTTACCCTCAAACAATTGACATTTGTTATAAGTTGCTACTTCTTTTCTAACAGCAAAGTAGGCCTGTAAAAACCAGCTCTCAGGATCTTATCTGAAGTGGCTTTACAGTAATGATGCCCCCCACATGCTCCTTCATGAAACTCTTTACTCATTTTCTTAGCTTCATCTTCTAGCAGGCAGTTCAACAAAATACCTCGAGGATCCCTATAGTATAGATAAGCATTCAAAAGACAATACTTAATAGATTTTAGTCTAAAAAATATAGCCCGAGTCTTATCTAGTCCTGGTGGCACTTGTAAATTTTGTAGAATGTAAACAATATCAGCATACCATGGACATTGTTTAAAGAAATCTTCAGCTTCAACCACTGATTCTTCATCTGGTAGATCTGATAATTCAAAAACAGAATTTATACCAACAACATCAAGATATGACTCAAACCTGAGTCTGGCTATACCTTGTCCTTTAATCAACTTTGTAGGTTTTATTTCCATGTCATACTCCAACATTTTAGCAATCCATGTCCCTCTTCTGCCATCACTGTCTGGTTGGACTAAAATACTCTTTATTGCAGCATCTGGTACATATGCAATCACATGAGAATGTAAAATAAACACTCTAAAATCTTGTAGTGCTTTGATCAATGCATATGTCTATTTGTCTAGACTACTGTACTTTAGTTCAACATCCCTCAATACCTTGCTAAAAAAGGAGATGGGATGTTCTTGTCCTACATCATTCTTTTGAAGCAACACACCAAAAATAGTGGGTTTCAAAGCAAAAGAAAATAATGATAAAATCCTTTGAAAAATCGAGACTAATGAGTAGAGGCACCTAGCCTAAGACTCTCTTCGTATCATTGAAAGAATTCTTCGCTTGTTCAGTCCACTTAATTTCACTCCCTTTCTTAAGCGTTCCCATTATTACTTTCAGGATTTTTGCAAAATTCGGATTAAAACACCTCATAAAGTTTACTTTACCTAAGAAAGATTGCACTTCCTTTTTACTTCTTGGTTGCTCAATCTTTTGGATTGTTGTCACTCTATTGGGATCTATCTTAATGTTATTCTTGGATATTATATGCCTCAACAACTTGCCTTCTTTCATTGCAAAATGGGATTTCTTTGGATTAAGAGAAATTTTGAATTTCCTGCACTTACTAAAAACTATTCTAAGATGTTTCAGATGAGCAAATTCGGACTTTGATAAAACAATAATATCATATAGATAAATCACCACAAACTTTTCTCTTTCATTAGCAAAGTTGATGTCCATTGCGCCCTGAGAAGTGGCTCCTGCATTCATGAGTCTGAATAGCATCTTAGAATACATGAACGTACCCCATGTTGTGGTGAAGGCAATCTTCTCCTGATCTTTTGGGTCAACCAAGATTTGATTTTATCTTGAAAACCCAACCAGCATGGAAATCCTTTCTGAACCAACCACCTTCTAGAGAATGTGATCCATTTTTGGTAAAGAATAATTATCCTTCATTGAGACTTTATTTAAATTTATTAAATCCACACACCAACGAATTTCTCCACTTTTCTTTCTTACTGGCACCAAGTTTTCTACTCAATTAATGAATATGAGTGGAACGATAATTTTTGCAGCCAATAACCTTTTCAATTCTTTCTCAATTAGTGGCAGTAGTTTTGGATTGATCATAAATTTTCAAATCTTCATACCTCCAGGAAAATATATCAGTGAATTCCTTCATTAATTTTGTATATTGAGTTTTCTTCTCTTTCTTCAAGGTGTTGGAAACTTTGACAACTTTTGGGTCACTTTCATTTCCCAAATTGTAATCCTCCATTTCCCTCTAAACTAGCATAATTCTTCTCTTTAGTGCTACATCATTTGAACAAAATAATATTTCTAAAGGTATGAATGATCTAGGTTGTCTTTTGTTTATAGATGCATTAAAAGAATCACATATACAGTTTGTAGCTTAACCAAAGAGAAACTTTAAATGCACACATGTGAGAGAAAGAAGAAGAAGAGCATAAGTATACAAGAAGACAAGAACTTGATAACAAAGTTCGTCCCTCCTGGACTACATCTCCGGGCCCTGCTCGATCAATGGGGAGGCCTTCATTCATTAAAAATGGCATCAAAAGAAGTTACATTCATCAGTTACAACAATGGAGCATTATACCTCCATGCTGAAAACGCCCGAAAATTGGAGAGCTCTGCTGCAAAAACTAACACCATTGTTGGATTCCTGTCACTGAGGTGCAAAATTGATATAAAACTTGCCCAATTTTGATATTGGACCAAAATCACCCTCTTCAAAAATTATGCTTTCCTTGCCTTGAAAAACGTGCCTGCGGATCTCCCCTTAGTGTCTCGAGATCCTCCTGGATCAATCCACCCCACTGAGGAGCTTTTGGTCCTCCAAAAGCATTAGCACACTGTCAATCTCCTATACACGAAACTGGTACATTCTTGTAATCATGCACACCACACATGACTCAACAACCCCTCCTTGCCAAGAGTTCATAACACACACTCATTGGCCAAGGATTACATAAAAAGAAATTAATGCCTCAAATACTAATAAGGAAAGGCCAAAATATCATTGTTGTGTCTTGAAATGATGGGAAACACACCATCATTTTTACATTGCAACGTATGATTTACAATGGTGGCCATAACAAGCTACTACTCCTAAAAAAACCATCTTAACAAAGCAAACCATCGTGACTAGTGCAGATTCATCTGTGGAACATGTTCATCTTTCGGCTCCTCTGGCGATGTTTCTAGAACATGGAGCATTGGACACATGGTTTGTTGGTGTCCCTCTTTGTTGCAATAACTACAACGATTCTTTCTCCTCCAAACTTTCGGGGCGGCCTTGGGGCACTTCCCCTTGGTGTTTCTTTGAAAGGTGTTCATGGAGCCCTCACTATCGCTGGATTTTGAGGAAGGAATTTCATCGTCTGTTGTTGGTTGGTTACTAGCTATATTGGAATTTTCCTTCATTTCCTTCCTGGTGTATCCGAGTCCTGCATGACGCAAAAACTCCTTGACTTCTATGGGGTTTATGATGCCTTGGCTTGTGATGTCATGGCCCCTTCCTTGATATCCCATTTTCTCCATTAATTTGGATCCAACCCCTGTAGTATTGTTTTCAAAAGCAGAAAATTCATCATCATGAGAATCATATGAAATTGGAGAATCACTTTTTACCTCTAGATAGCTATGTTGCGGCTATTCCAAGGCCCCATCCTTGGCTTGCAACTCGCGTAGTAACCTTTGGTTTTCATCCCTCGCCTCTTGGAGAAGCCTCCTTAGTTCAGCATTCTCTACTTGGATGCGGTGGTTGATCTCTTCAAGTTCTACTGAGGGAAGTTTTCACTTTATTATATCGATTGAAATCCTTGATTCATAGCCAGAATCAGACCCCAAATCTATGGACCCTCTTATCATGACCCCTTGGGCTGCAAACTTCATCTCATCATCAGAGTCAGATCCCAAGTCAATGGGCCTACCTCGCGCAAATCCCATAGTTACAACTTTCTCATCTTCCTCTGACTTGGAATCTTGGCTTTGTTGTACGATGGTGACGACCTTCTGTTTCCCATTTCTGTCATTCCTCTCAGGTCTCAGCTTAGGTTGCAGCTTCCAACAATTCTCTTCATTATGCCCCTCTTTCCCACAATGTGTACAAGAGGGATTTGCTCCCCTTCTCTTGACTGCTGTCGTTCTTTTTGATTGGTCATCCCTGTCATATTTGCCTATGTTCTCAGTGTGAATGGCCTTTATGTTGGCCGCATCAATGGTGGTTGGTTCAAACAATAACAATGAATGCCTGATATAGTTATGTAATGATCCAATGTATTTAGTTACAATTTTAGGTGTATCAAGTGCAATACCCAAATTTAGTGCTTGCTTCCTAAATTCTTCTGTAAAACTCTGAACATCCCGACCTTGGCCTTGCCTTAAATACTGCCAATTAATTAAAGATTTTTGCATGTAACCCAACAGATAAAATTGTGCTTTTAATGCAGAAATGAAATTAGGCCAAGAGGAATAAAGATTACCCACATCCTTACTACTTTGTACTTTGCTCTCCCACCAAACGAGAGCGGTGCTGATTAATCGCAAAAAGGCCAACTGAATCTTTGCTTCATCCTCCACGATCTGTTGGATCCTGCAGTAGATCTCAATCTGTCTAATCCAATTATTAAGTTTTTCTACATTGCTTTCACCATTGTACATGTGGAGATCAAATTTAACATCTAATTTAAAAAAAGGCTTCTTAGATGTATTTTTTGAATTTCAATTATCATTATGGTGAGAAGAAGAAGAACTTTCACTTGTAGAAGGAGAAGGAGGTGGATCTCCTCCATCACCTCCATGTACTGAACCTTGTCCTTCTGGAGTTTTCCCCTCTGCATTTTCCAATTTTTCAAGCTTTGAGAACAACTTCTTGTTTAGTCAATTTAGTGTTATCTAAATTGCTAGTATTAATTGTCAACCCGGGGCTCGTAAACTGATGAAGTGAGGGTGTACTATATGTACTTAAGTAACTT
>APFE030161551.1:97912-133763 GCA_000404065.3 Pinus taeda
TTTATTTAAATTTTCACAGTGAGCTCCATATCTTTTCCAGATTAGCAATCACATCAGCATTAAAGTAAACTGCAGATAGAACATAAACATAAATCACAGAAGGCAAGCCAAGACAAGAGGACACAAGATGTGGCGCTAGCCAGGGACAAACCCCAATGTGGGGAAACCCTTGATCAATTCTTCTTATATGTTCTTCAGTAGTTCAGCAGAGAGAGAGAGAGAGATAGTACATTTACAATAGAAGTCAACACTTTGACTTTTCTAGATAAGAGCATAGATCATCTCTAAGAAGATGACACATGAGATTAGTTGAAGACATGTTGCTTCAACTGATTCTCCAAGATGACTCCTTCACCTATCATTGTGCTGCATCTTGTCATCATGCTGCACCTTACTGCACCATGCTGCACCCATCATCACAATGTTGGACCTTATGACCATGCTGTACACATCATACCGCTGCACTGCTATCCCAATGTTTAGCACTGCTGTACCTTGTGCCACTGCTGCACCATGCTGTCACCCATGTGCTTGCTACACCATTCCTACTTGATGTACTTGCTGCACCAAGTACCATACTGCTGTCCCAATGTGCTTGCAACACTATGCTTGATGCACCTTGTTGTTTGCCTTGCCCCATGTACCATACTATTGCAGCACCATGAACTTGCTGCACTAAATACTAGATGTCCCATGTACCATACCACTATGCACGACCACCAATTTGGCTCCCACAGACTGCCCAACAATCTGGTCCAAATTGATCCTCAACACCTACAAGAAATGTCATAGACAACATACCTTAACTCACAGTTTTGAGGTCTAAGTTGTTTGCTACAACATAGGTCTGGTTAGGGCATATCATTGTCTCTTTGCCAACCTTCTTTTCCGCCTAGATTTGCTCCAAGGTGATGCGGCTTCCCTTCCTTGTGGGGATGAGATCCTTCACAATAATCCTAGGCGGTTCTAGCCTTTACAAGGTCCACGACCTTCCCTCACAACAAACTTCCATAGATTTGCAACAAACTAGTTAAGAGTTTGCCCGTCCTCTAAATAGTTAATGTAGCTGTCCTTCCTTGCAATAATTCGGTCACCTGAGATGACCTAAGACAACCCTTCAAACCTTTGCTGGAATGCTGCCTTAGTTGCAGCCTAGTCATCCCTTTACTCAGCCTGTTACAAAGAACAGTCCTCAAATACATCCATTGCTCGGTCTCCTTCATCTCCTCCTCATCACGCTGTCCAAAATCTCCTCAACCTTCTTAACAACCTCCAAAACCCATGCTATTTTGTCCTCTTTTTGCTGCGGCTAAAACAGAGAATGTTTAGGGTGGTTGAACAACGTTTAGGGCAGCTTCGATCTGGACAGCGTATAGCCTTGTGTCCACCATAAGAGTTGCCTTCCATATAAGCTACCACATTAGGACGTAGAGCCTTCTCTTCATTCCCTGCATCTAGATCTAGGGCATGCCTTCTTTATGACAACGTTGAGCTAGGGCATCCTCTCCTTAGGGCTTCGTAGATTCTTAGGTTCTCTTCCTCCCACCAAAAACCCAAAGACAAGTGGAGAGGAAGAGAACACAAGAAGTGCATGTTTTAAATGACTCTCAAGTCATCTCCTTTTATACTAAAATGTTGAGCAGATGTGGTGCTTATTTGGTTGCTGGCCGACTTTGACGAATTGTCTTATAACACAAATAAATTCATAACTCCATGAATACTTATCGGAATCAGATGATCTTTAGATCAATCCTACACCTCTCAATGAGAGAGATCCAAGAAAAATATCAGTTGCCATAAATAAGATGACGCACATGGAGTTTGGCCCTAGTTGCCAATTTTAACAAAATGAGAGGTGTCAACCCCTCCAAGTGGAAAATAACAACTAGTAGCTCGATCCATGCCTTGATCCTCATGAAATTATTTTGAGCCCTTGACTAGCTGGCACAAATCACCAAAAGAATTTGATTTTCCTTGTTTACTGGGCTGGAGGGATCAAACTTTGACTTCTTGTTACTTGTGCAAAAATATTAAATGCTTGGTCCAAGAAATTTGAATCGCTGGGAAAATAGCCTTCCTGGGTGCAACGAATTTTTCGACTAGGCCATGCTGCCTTGGAAATGAGGCTTTTTATTTTGACTTGAATTTGTTCTCTTCAAAGTAGCCTCAATAATTTTTTGAATAATTTTTCCACATGGTGGGGTAATTAATTTTTCCCTTCATTTTATTTTTTGACAATTTTTGGTTAATTTTATTTTTATTTTTTGCTAAAAAATTAACTATAGACCCGAGAGGGGATTACAAATATTTTCCACCCTCTAAATGGTTCTAAAAATATATTGGTAATGTTGTTCTAATTATGAGGAACCATTTACCAAAAATATTTCCCAGAAACAATTTAACATCAAGATGTTACAATGATCAACCCTTAGAAGGAGAAGTTTTACACACAAACACAAACTCTTTAGACTCAACCAAATTCTGCGACACAAGACACGTGATCTAGTATGATGAAATACATAATATCGATAACACTTGGACTCAGCTAAGACCTTATCAATGAGTTCTACCCTAGCTTTGGGGTATATTTGGGGAGGTTAAAAACTTCCCTAGAGTGAAACCCTTTGAGAAGAATCATAGGCTTACCTAGGTGTTGTTACATTTACATTAGACCTTGAGCAAAATTGGAGTTTACCGTAGAATGTCTATAAGAAATGAATTTAAGTAGCGTTGCATCAATTTGATGAAAATAAGATATTCATTAATGCCTACAATAAAAAAGTGAAGATGGTTGTTGACCACACTACACAAATGAATACAAACAATTTTTTAAAGGGTCAAATATCAAAAGTTTCTACAGAACATCTTGACAAGCAAAACATTAAGGCTCTATAAAATGTAACTTGCTTATTTGACAATGGTTCTCTCTCGGGGGAGTTCATCTTTCACGTAGGACCTATGTTGAAATGTGAAACTTAGGAAGATATTTGATATGAAATAATGAAACATTTAATCAGTTTATGTAGCTCTTTCCAATGAAAAAATCATTGCTAATGTGATCTATTATCAAAGTTGCAACCATTTATACATATCTTTTCCAATGTTATTAGGTCTGGACCAAACCAGTCTAAACCGACCAGTTTTGTACATTGCTGCCAAGGACCTTTTGAATGCAATTTTTTTTCAAGAAATCAATGATTTAGGATAGGGGAAGCCTAGTATTTTACCATATTTCCCTACTAATGCTATGCAATTCAAGGTAATGTTAAATTGTTAATGTAAAAGACACATTCTCTTTTATCTTTTGTTTTCATTCTTTTACTTGAATTTTTAGCATTACCATGAAATGACTCTGGATGTTTGAGAGTGGTTCCGACCTCATTGGATTTCATATGGAGAAATAGAATTTTAGATCTTGTTGACCACTGGGATGACACCTGATGATTATATAAAAGACTCCATGCCCATGGATGCTCCAGAGGACACTTGTACCATCAGATATCATAAGTCAACAGAGTTTTTTAACTCTACTTCTATCTTTTCATCATCTTTCTTGTACCCAAATTCCACACCCCGTGGGAAATTGTAATAAGTGATACTAGTAATGATGGGTTTTGAGTCTGTAACAGGCCTAGGATGTTGGGACTCAATCAAGAAATGAGTACACCTTGGAGTGTTTTTTTTATCTGGTTAGTTATCCCTTCTTTGTCAAAGACAGATAATTTTCTAGGTTTTTTCTCTCACTTTTTACCCCAAAGCCGGTGTGATGGTTTGAAGGTTGAGCCCCTAACACATCTTAGTGTCTAGAGTCAATGTATATTACTATACTAGATCACACAACAAATTTCGTGGAATTTGGTTAGGTCTAGGTAGTCATTTATTAATTTTTTAGATTTCCCATAGGGCAAAAATTACAAATAAAATTGTATTTAAATTGTAATAAGTGTAGTCTAGAGAGATTGTATGGGGTATGAGTAATCAAAATTACACTTCTCACCTTCAAATTTCTACTATGACACACTTTGACGGATTAATAATGTGTTTTGAACCCTCAAAACCCACATTTCCTAAGTTTAGAAGAAATTGTGGCATTTAATTAGACTAGAATTAAATAAAATAGAGAGAAATAAATTATTTTATGTCACAAAATGACGTGGAAATGACTTGGAAATTATCTTAAGTCAAAGAGTTGAGTCAACAGACATGTCGAAGATGACTAAGCACACTGCATCATAAATACACCATTATTTCATAAAATCAAATTTCCTAGAGATAAAGCAATAGTTGCACATGTGGAAAATCGAATTTATTAGAGGAGCTCATGCACTGAAGGAATATTCTACAGTATATTTGGACTGAAGATTAGGTGGGGCTCATCTCACAGTTATCTCAGATTCTTCTACTCTTAGCACTCCACTCTTGAGGATTACGAGTTTCACTTGGCCACACTACGAGTTGCACATGGAAGAATCACACAGTTCCTGGGGACCTATGTAGAGCTATCTAGGGATCATCTACATATGTGGCATCACTTAGTTTGAGTTTGCATTTATTGACTAGAGTTGTCACGCTTCTTGGATTCACTCATGGATGAGTTTCTTATGCCATATATGGAATTCGATTTCCCTTGATGTGCACATATGGAATTCGATTTTGCTCTGATATCTCTATCTTCTCCACATCGAACTTGACTTATCTTTCCTTGGGATTTGCTCCAAGTTCAGTTCTCACATGCATTCTTCCTTGGGATTTGATCCCAACTCTCTATATAATGAGGTTATATGCTCTCATATTGTGTCATGTAATGAGCTATTAGACTTGAGGAAACTCTGCCATTTTGTACTTGCATACTTTCTTAATACAATCAAAACTTTGGGGCTATTTGTCTAGTGTTCTCTTGACGTTATGAGGTGATGTCCTTTCATGCTACTGCTTTTGTGTTTAATTTCTTTCACATATTGAATTAATATTAGTTTATACTTGCCATCTTGCTTGGATTGATGTGTGCAAGCTATCTTGCACATCTCATTGATTTAGAGTAGTATTTTAGGGATAAGCTTGCCAATTCATTTTAGGAGGAATGCTTGGTTTATCTTATTCATTATATTGCTTTGATATTGTGCAAACTAATACGTGTTCAAGTGTGTAGGAAAAATCTTTTGTATTGTGTGTATGAATCCATTTGGAATTGGGAGAAATCTAAATTAGATCAACTCATTCCTAGAGTCGCAGTGATCCAAGACTCAGCTATATTTTCGCTCCAAGTTTTCCATCCAGTAAAGAGAAAAATAGAGTTTTCTTACTCTATAGCTACTTGATCATCCATTTAAATTCAAAATACTTCTTTGATTCTAGTTCTTTCAAAGTTATATCTCCTATTCAATAATCATTTCCAAAGCTAGGCAAGTATGGGGGTTCACTCCCATTTTTTTTTGTGAATTTGTCTACTCCTATTATTATACAAAAAAAGTTACAGCGAGGCAAGCCTCGAAGATTCTCTCCATACTGACTATGGATTGAGCAGTGGACTTACATTGCAGGGCAAAACTTCCCTGAGAACTGACTTGTCCAAAAACAACCGTGAACTGACCAAGTAGCATTACCGACAGACTTCTGAAAGGTGACTCGACCCAAAAAAAACAAAAACTACCCAGAATGCATTACAAACAGAGGTAGAACCTTGCTGAGTCCAAGCATGGACTGAACTGAAACAGACTCAAACCCGAACATAACTAAACAAGACGACAACATTAATAAGATGATAACAAAATCCACCAAGTGAAGTTGGCGTAGACCTGAAACCAGCATGTATATTGTGGAGTGCAAAGGAGGCAACCTACTGTTTCGTTTGTAGGACCAAAAAAGAAGCGAATGCGTGTTCATTCGTCCACGGAGGTAGAAGGCTGCTCCTCGACTATCCTGCACCCATACTGATCTGAGGCACTGGAATCCGACTGAAGGACTGCATTTTTGGCTGGCTCGCTTGGACCCGCAACCGCTCCAGGGTTCACCGCAGACAGAGTTCCTTGGCACTGGATAGGAGTGGCCTGCCTATGCTTTGAAGAGGCTTCGGGTTGAGCCGAATTCTCACACTTCTCGATCTTGACTGAAACTATAAAAGAGGAATTGGCTAGGGTACAAGGAATTCGAAAACGGGTGGTGGGATGAGTGCTGTGCGCACAATCCTCATTACGAGCCCGCCCTCTACCTCTTCCCCTGCCTCTCCTGGTCGCTGGGGATTCTATTTCATCTGAGGAAGGGTTCGAGGCATTGGAGGAGCGCTATTGGACAACCCTTCCTCTTGAACCACCCCGAGAACTTCCCCTCCTGGTGATAGGTCGGAGCCGCTCACGTGGCGTGCTGAAGACCCAGGTGAGGTGACGCTGGAGCGAAGGCATAGTGAGCCAGGAAGGCAAGGCGATGGAGGCACAGAGGGGCGAGGAATTAGAACGCAGGGAGCGACCATAACAGAGGGGAGAGCAGAGGTGGGTAAGCCTGTGACAGAGGCCGAGACCCCAAGAGACAGAGGCCGAGACTCACTGAGGTCGAGACCCCAAGAGACAGAGGCCGAGACCCACTGAGACGAAGGCCGAGACCTCGATTGAGACAGAGGTCGAGACACCAAATAAACCAGAGGCCGAGACACCAAATGAAGCAGAGGCGGAGACCCCAATTGAAACAGCGCCGAATTGCTTGTCCAGGCCAGTGGAGGCGAACTTTTATAATGGCGCATTGAGTTGCCCGGAGCAATCACCACGACCCAACAGAGGATCTGAGACCAAATCGCGGGAGAAGCAAGAAGCAGCAGCTCCATCGTGCTGCGAACGGCAGACTGCAGGTGGGAGTTGATGGCAGCATTCAATTTAACGGTGCGGGGACTGCATGTCGTCCCTTTGTCCATACAAGTGGCGGGACTGGGCTGCCACTTGCCCAGTGGGAGCACCGTCCTTGTACGTCACTTTGAATTAAACACCCACAGCCGGGGGGGGCGGTTCACTCCCATTACTTGAGCTAGTACTTTGTATATTAAATTCTAAGGTTTGTTTGTTTGTTTTGTTTCATACTGACAATTGGTTTTGTGTTTTGCAACCCATAGGCTTGAGCATTGGGCAACAAGGAGCATGAGAGAAGCTTTGGAAGACTACTCACTCGTGTGTATGCAAGACCCCCTCACGCTATTCAAAGAGTGATTTCTAGGGAGGCCATAAGCACTTGGGAGAGAGTTGCAAACTCATCTAGGCCGTGAGCCTTGTGAATCTCTTTTGGAGAGTTTTTTCCATCTTCAAGTTTGTTGTTGTTATATTTTTTTCGATAGAGAATCTAGCTTTGTTAGAGTCCCATCTTTGTAAAGATCTCTCTCATATTGTGGGCTGTCCTTTTAGAGACATTTTTACCCGCTTTACGTGTTAATAAAAGATAAAAAAAAATTGTTTGAGGGAGCTTGAGATTTTTCCCATGGCATGCCCCTTCCTCACTCAGAGAAGGGATTCTTGTGGGTGGCCTAATCTTGCTTCTAGTTTTTCTTAGATTTCTAGCTTTTAATTTTATATTGTGCATGCTTAAAATCAACACATTTCACTCCACATGTAAGTGTTTACTAATCTTGTATTTAAATTCCGACATGCATACGCTTCCAAATTGTAAACTTGAGAAAATCTCATCTTATGTGTAAACACTTCATACTTTGGCAAATTTTAATTGTTTCATAATTTTTTTAAGTATATGCTTCACTACTTAGTCAATTTATGTTATATGTCATGAAAACTATTGGAGCACTATCATTTATTTGAAACAATTGTAGCTTGAAGAAATCTATTTCATTTTACTTGCTTATTTTCGATTTAATGGTGCAAACACATATGAGCTTATTTACATTCTAGCCTCTCAAATTTTGCAAACTATTTCTCTTTGAAGCATTTGCATTTGCATTAGTTTAATTTTGGGAATTAACACAATTTGCACTTCATCTAGACATTTTAGGATAGGAAGGCTTCAAGCCTCACTAAAACCTACCTCCAACTTAAATTGGTTGAATAGACTTTTAGGGACCCTCTACCTCTATTGACTCCTCATTGTGAGATCCAAATATTTGGGTAAGGATGAGGTCTGAGGACTAGAGTTCAATTGTAATTTTGCTTTAGCACTAATTAATAAAATAAACCAAGAATAATATTCTATCACATTTGCTTTGTTTGCAAAGTTCTTAAATTTCTTGCTATCTTGATTGTTTAAAGTCTCAAATTCAAATCTTATTTCAAGAGGCACTTTGGATGCAAGCATTGTAATGCCTTTTAATTTTGCAATAGGTTTTAATTTTCTTGTACTTGGAAATTGGCTCATCTTTTGGTTTAATTGCATATTGTCACGAATGGTTGATTTCACTTTCAAGTACTATTATTTTGGGTTGCAAACTTAATTGCATGTTGTCATCTTGGTCTAACATTTGAGTTCTTTTTATCATCTCATTTTGACAAGTAGATTTCTAATGGTATCTTTTTGAGCAAGATAGTTTACATGCTTTGGTTTGTAGACTTATTCATCTTAAAACATTTATAATATCTTGTGCTAACAATTTATTGTTTCACTTTTCAAGATTATTTTGGCTTTTCATTTGAAAACATTTCTCTTCATTTTAAGCAAATACAATTTCATTTATTAAAGAGCAATACTTTGAAGGCACTGGTTGTTTATGTATTTCATACTTATCTTATGTATTGATGGTTATTGCTCATATCGGTTTTGCTTATAAATCTTAAAGAAATAATCTATTTAACTCTAACAATTCTCTTACAAAATCACATATTTTTAACTTAACTTTTCATTAGGGACCACCCCCCTTAGCTAGCCTAGAAGATAGCTCAAATAGAGAGAGTCGGGATTAGATTGACAACCCCTTCTCTGAGTTCCCTGCCACCAACCACACCTTGTGGGTTGAAGGCTTTTCTCACCAACATGTAGGTAGGTGTAGGGGTAGGGTCAACAGATCTCACTCAAAATCCTACAGACTTCACTATTTTTTAGGATTTCAGGATTGGGGGTGTTGACCTCTACCGGTCAACTACCCATGCAGTACACTCCCCTTTTTTTTCGAAAAAAGGGGCAGCTCCTGATCAGCGTATCCGTGCCGTCCTGCAGTCATCAGCAGCTTGATCAATCTAATTGTAAACCCAGTCTGCATGTATTAATTGTAAATAATCCTAGCAGATGTGAGTCGTGTTGTAAATTGCCTAGGTGGACCTAACTTTCCCATGATAATCTATGTCCCGGAAGATTTTTCGTCTCACCAATCCACGGATTGGCAGAGTTTTCCTTCAAACCTGACCCCAAAGCCGAGATAGATTTTGTCATTGGAATCTTAGAGAATCCTAGTGTGTTAGCCTGCTAGATTATAGTCGTGTCGCAGAACTGGGTGTTTTGTGAGGGTCTATGTTAAAGGGGTTTTTCTCCCTTAAGATGTAAATTGTTAAAAGTCATGATGTAATGTGTCCTGAGGGTCGAAAAATGTTTTAAATCCCCTCATGAGTCCTAAGTCCTAGGTCCTAGGTGATGTTTCCAAGGGCTTAGTTCGATGATCCATTTTAAAATGAATTAAGAAATTAAAAAATGAAATAAAAAAAATAATAAAATAAATAAAAAATAAAAATTAAAAAAATATAAAAAATAAAAAATAAAAAATAAAACAATAAAAAAAATATAAAAAATAATAAAAGTTTGAAAAAATAATTTTAAAAATAATAAAATAATAATATTTTAAATCGACGGATGAGATCAAGAGATGTCTTGATCTTCATCAATGGTCGAGATCATTTCAACATGGATCACTCGAACTAGCCGTTGGGATCATTTCCTTTATATAGGGTTTTAGGAGGTCATTTCAGATCATCTGATCGGTGAGTCAAAGACTGAAGAAGCTCTCTTGTAAATCTGTTTCTGGTAAATAAAGGAAGACTTTGGGGTCCATATCTTGCTGGTGTTACTCTCTTGAAATGCTGTGAGATTGTCAAATTTTCTGTATATTTTATTTTCAGCCGTTAATAATAGCTGTTTTGTAGAGTATTGTGAGCACAGGTATCTTGCTCACTTGCTAGGGTTCGGGTGCTGTTAGGGTTTTCGAAGTAATGGCAGGTATCTCCATTACTTCCTGAGATCTAGCAGCATTTTGCCCTCTTTACTGATGGTTGTTTTGAGCTGTGCAGAAAACATTTTCTGAAGGGATTTTGTGGGCGTTCGCGGGGAAGTTCTTGGCTGAACCAGCCAACTCCCACAAGCATTTTTGCTGAGCCCAGCTGGATTTGATCCTGGGTCTATCATTCGGTTTATTTTTAATTTGCATGAGAGATCTTTCTGAAGTTCTTCACAGTGAAAATCTGAAAATCTTTATTTCTTTTAAATGTTTTCTGTGCTTATTGATGAATCTGGCTGTTAAGGGGCCAAATCTGTAAATTATTCAGCTGTTCTAGGGTTTTAAATTTTGTTTTATGTATATCATTTTTGGGTGATTTTCTGTCCTAGGTTGCAGGATTTCTGAAGATTTTCAGGGTTTATTTGCATTATTCTGCTGTACAAGGGTTTCAAATATCAAGTTTTTTTTTAGATCTGGGGTTTCATTATTTGCAGGAAGGCTCAGATAGTTTCTTCAAAGTTCCTGGAGAGTATCTGCTTGGATTGTCAGCTGCCTGCTGGGGTCTGCCAGAAATACCACGCAGTCTTCATTTCATCATCGCTGCCATCTCCTCTCAGTCCCTACGCAACCTCCATTTAACTATCATCTTCCACGTTGCATCCTCACGCCATTTCCACGCAGCCTATACGCTGCCCGCCGTCGGACCCTCGAGACTCCCTGCCATCTGAACAGCAAAATCTCAAAAAATAGGTCGATTCACTAGATCAGCGTGGGCATTAGCGTGATTCATTTAACGTGTGTAACATCCAGTTGCTGCCGTCGACCTGCAAAAATAGACAAAAACTTGTCGGCGTCATTTTCCCGCAGCCAGTTGGTGTCTCCTGCAGTTCAAGCCGTCACAACCATCGATCAATGAAGCCCATCCGCTACCCATCGCTGACCCGCTGCTCCAACCTCCGCACGATAACTTGCACATGAAAACGAAGATCGATTTCTGTTTGAAGCGTTGCAAGCACATCGTAGGGTAAATCATGTGTCTGGGTGATAGCAAAATCGGTTTCATTTTGGTAAGCGCAATCATAGTTTTCATAGTCGGGCTTTGAAATAACGAAAATCGTTTCATGCGTTTGGGTATGCGTTAGTTTTAGTTTATAATTAGGTTTTCATTTGTTTTTTTTTAGTTTTATTTTTATGTATGCGTCAAGTTCTTTAGATTTAATTTGTTTTTTTTTTTTTTTTTTAGTTTGGTTTTATTAAAATGTTAAAAAAGAAAGTTCATAAAAATAAAAAAGGGTTAAGGTTTAGTTCTTTTTTTTGATTTTTAGTTTTGATTTTAATTTTTTTAGTTTAGTTTTTTTAGATTTAGATTTAAAAAGATTTAGATTTAGATTAATATAAAAATAAATTTTTTATTCTTAGGGTTTTAGATTTAATATTTTTTAATTTTTAGGAGTTTCATTTTTTTTAAAATAGCTTAGATTTTTCTATTTTCATTTTGCTTAAAATAAATAAAAATAAAAAAATAAAACAAAATATAAAAATAAGATAAAAAAATTCAATAAAAATTTTCTTTAAGGATTTTATTTTTAGTTCTAAATTTTGGTTTCTAGTTTTTCTTTTAAAAAAAAAAAAAAAAAAAATTGAAAAAATATAAAAATTTTGTGGAAAATTATTCTGCCAGATTCAGTGGTTTCAATTATTATCTTTCATGCTGAGATCTAAGTTGAGACACCGAATATGATATCTAGTTAATGGTTTGTGACTCGTGGTGTTCATTTTTTTTAAATCTTCAGTTGTTGGATATCATTTTGGTCATTCTAAGAGCATTGTAATTTAGCTGATGACAAATGATCGCTGTCCACGTTTCATGTTTCTATAATCATCTTAGTAACAATCTCTTAAGGCACTGGTCTGCTAACTAATCAAATCATTTTTAGTGCTTATCTTAAATCGTGTCTCGTGTCTCCCAACCAATTGGTCTGGCAGTTGGTCTTCATCATCTCACAGGGTCTACCCCCCTTAGCCGCGGGAGACAGGCTTAAACGGAGGGATCGGGGATTAAAGTGACAGCCCCCGGTCTGAGCGTTGTCGTGTCAATCCGCGCGACAACAGGGGGGATTGCAATGTTTCCATTGGATTTTGTCATGTATGAGGGTATCAAACTAGCATTTTATGACGAACACCAATCCCTCTATGTACCTTGATGTTAGTGACACTGTTTGTTGAATTCCTCTATCATGATCCTACTCAAAATGTACCCATCACTCAAACAAAATCTTGAATTGAAATGCTAAACACTTTTTATCTTATTTTAATGCTTAGAGGGTGATATTGATGACAATGATCCCAATATAGACAAATATTTTGATATGTAGGTATTTGTTGTAGCATGAGTTTTTTGGATGCTAGAGGCCATCTAGGTCTTGTTTTTTGATGTATTTTAGGTTCAAATATGGATTGCACTCG
Source organism: Pinus taeda (assembly GCA_000404065.3). Classification (NCBI taxonomy): domain Eukaryota; kingdom Viridiplantae; phylum Streptophyta; class Pinopsida; order Pinales; family Pinaceae; genus Pinus; species Pinus taeda. Next base: position 110,502 of record APFE030161551.1, read on the forward strand.
GTGTTATTTTGGTTATGTGCACCCTTACATGCTAATAAATGAGAACTTTCGCTTATTTGTGTATAAATGGTATAGATTCATATGGATGCACATGAGTATGTGTGGTTTTCTTTAAAATTTGAATATTTTATGTGTTTTTGGTTGACTGGTTTTTTGGTCTGGTTTTTTTTACCAGTTTCCGTCTGGTTCTTGGTCTACCAGTTCAATGACTGGTCTGGTTCTAATAAATTTTATCTTTTCACTGTAATAGATGGTAACACCATAAAACAATATTCTTTACACCATTGTTAAAATAATATGCCAAATTGGGTTTTACATTAGCGTCCCTACTCCATAAGACACTTTTCTCTTGCATTTGAATTCTTTATACATTATTACGGACGAGTAATTTCTCTCTTTGGAAAACGAGATGAAACTAATAATTCTAAGATGGTGAAATTATGGAAGTCATGTTGATTGAGCTCTTCAAAGAGTGAATGATTAAAATATTTTGTTCCGTAATGAAGCATTTTCTACTGATGGACGATGACAATTAGTTACATGCAGAGTGATTTCCATACAGGCATTCAAGATAGTTAACATTATATTTGCTACCTTTATGACTGTTTAGTTTTCATTGGTACAATCTTTTTGACAATTCAGAGGAGGATTTGCTGGTAACCATGAGGGCTATTTCATCCATTGTTAATGTCTTAGAGAAATCTAGTAAAAACTATACTATAACTGAATGTTGCCAAACAAAGCTGTGGTATTTGATTTAGTTCTATCTCAGAATCAGAGGCTCCTTTCATTCTTATCAAGGAAAGATCGGTTATTGTCTATGATGGGTTGTGTGTGTGTGTCTATATATAATTTTCTTAAACTACCTATTTTACAATAATATTTCAGTATTTTAATAAATTATTGATGCATTTATAGGAAACACAACTTGCTACATCTTGATGGATGGATGCCTTCAAGAAATTCATTGGTTCAAGCAACGTTATAACTCCTGGTTTCTTGGAGATTATGTTTGTGAAGGTATGATCAAGAAAGAGTTGTTTTATGATTTAATAAATTTTTCCCCAAATCAAAGGAGCAATAAAATGAACTATCTTTTGATATTGAAGTATGTCATTGCAGTCTATCCTGGGCAGTTAACACGAATTGATGTTATCTGTCCCACCAATTTTCCATTCCTGCTTGTGACATGCTTGCCCCTTGTTGGCTGATTTGCATCCACAAGGAGCTAATCTCATGTGGATAGGGTCAGGTGTGATCCCTGGAGAAATTTGGCAGATAGGATCCCTCCTACTCATAGCTGCTTAGCCCAGATTTGCTTTCACATGTCCACGTATTCAATTATTGCTGTTGACTAAAAGCTCGTCAAATATAAAATAAAATTGAGTGTATGCTCATGTTAGTGTTCTATTAATGCTGCTGTTAAATTGGTAATGTTTTAGGTGAATGCTTTTTCTGTTCTTGTTTTTTATTTCAAAATTTAAATTGGCAACTCTCTTTGAATCTTTGGATGCATTTTTATGATTCAAAATTTTAGTAAAGCTTTGTTCCCAGAAATTGATGAATTTATTGAAGAAAATTGAATGTTTTCATGAATTAAAAAAATGAGATTAATTTGACTATAATTTTGTAACCATCTTGTGGTTTCATTAGATGGAAGTCTTTATGTGGCAACACCAGTAGATCCTATTTTTGTTGTTTTACCACTTATGGATCAAGCTCGTATGAAGGTGCGTATTGTGGGTTGCATTTTGGAATATCATTATTTTATTATTTTCAAGGTAAATTGTTTAACAACTTTAGAAACGCTGATTGCCATTGGTTTAAGGTGAGTAAAATTTGCATGTTTAGTTGTTTTTATTAGATTCTGTAATGCTTTCTTGAGCAAGGGCTTTTACAATTGCATGCTTTCTTTGTTCCATCTTGTTCATAGATTTATAATTTTATCTTCTCACAAATCCATTACATCAATGTTATAAAATTTAATAGTCCAAAATGATATTTTATAATGCAGGTGATACAGAATCAAAATGATTGAATATATTTATATGTTTTCTATTTTTATTTTTTTGTGGGTTGAATTCTATTAACTGCAAAAATTGGGATTTGCATATAGGAGTATAAAAGTCAAGTCGGTCTCCCATGGGGGAGACCAGATCATATCTAGAAATAGACTTTCCTTTGTTGAAAGGTGTAACTAGGTTCGGTCTTCATAATGACATGTACTTGTGTTTTTTGTAAATGATGTAAAGAAGAAAATAAAATTATTATTGGCTTGCTTCATGGGTTTCATGAGCAAGGGATTTTATTTTAGATGGCTCCCATTGTGAGCCTTTAGGATTTGTCAAAAGAGTCAATGTCATGAAGAACCCTTCTTGGGCATATTACGAATGTATATGAGTCTATAGAATTGTCATGAAGCCCTCCAAAGACGAGCACTAGTTCTCCTCTTCAAGTCGTCCTCCAGATGAAGTAGATGACACATGTCGGCTCACTTAATTAAAGACACATCCCTTCGTTGAGGTCATGTTGACTTATTTATGACGGACAAACTACTATATATAGGAACCTCGAACTATTCCACAGAGACAAAATTTCGGATATCTCTTTGAGATTTTGGGTGGACAGTTGCAATGATAAGCTCAGATCTCTCTAAAATTCGGATCACCGAAAAGAGACAAGTTCAGGTGGAACTCAAAGAAGCGATTAAGGGACAACGGGGATTTGTTTAGGGCTAATCACAGAAAGAACAACTTGGATTTCTGAGAGAGGGTCTCGGTGCTTTAGTAGAGGAACACTGTTCGGTCAAGGGTGTGTATATTACAGTTTGGTGCTATGAAGAAGCCATAGTTTGATGCAATAATAAGACTATAGTTCGGTGCTATAAAGGAACTACAGTTCAGTAAGATACCACAATGTTTCGATGCTGCTACAGTGATGACATTTCAGTGACATTACAGTGATGTGTTTCGTTGCCATCTCAAGTGTGTCTATAGTTCGTTGCTATCATAGTATGCTCAGATAGGAGATGATCTCAATGCTAAGAAGGTCAAATCGGAAGAGGAGTCAAGAAGAAGAAAAGAGCAAAAGAGAACTAGTGTCTTGATCTTGGAGTGGCAATTAGGTCAAGGATCTTGGTCTTGATATTCGTCAATTGGAATCTCTATAAGAAGAATTTGTGTGGGTTTTCCTCTCAAAGAGTGAGAGGTTTTGGTCTTCGCTGATAGCCTACATTCTGTGTCTCTTGTCTATTTATGTTCATCTATTGGTAGCTGTTTGATGAAGAAGAACACTGAAAATCTAAGTAGAAGAAGATCCTAATCTAAAGAAGTAAAAAACACTCGCAAGCAGTTACTAAGTGAAGAGAAATCACTAAACTATTGATGCCCTAGATTTCTCAACATGGTATCAAAGCTAAGGTGTCAAAGTCAAGAAAAGGGCATGTAATCAAATAGACTTTCAAGGATCAAGTTTCAAGAAAGGCATCAAAGCGAGTCGAAGGATATCAAAGCGAAAGTTCAAGATCTACATTGAAGAATCAAACCCTAGATCGAAAAAGCAGTCTACACCAGCGAAAATTTTGGATGCTAAGTCATCATTAAAAGACCACAAAGGCCCTGATCAAGTTGAAGTATCTCGAAGGCTAGAAGGCATTGTCATCATCTTCAAATGGCTATAAGGCAAGTTCCCTCTCATTCAAGCAAGGATCCGCTCCTTATCCTTAAAGAAGATCATCCAAGGAAGCATTAAGACATCCTCATCAATCACCATCAACAAAGGGAGCTAGATCAAAAGGCGTTGTCATCATAAAAGGGGCAATCTCCTTTTATTGAAGAAGGGATTTCATTTGGAAGAATATCATCCAAAAGGGGCACTAATACATCTTCGTCAACCACCATCAAAGGGATCAAAATGAAGATTTCATCTTCACTTGTCAAGTAAGTATCTTTTATTCTATAATCTAATCTAGTAAATGACTTCATTTTGCAATGAGATCTATAAGCTGGTTGGGTCATCGAACTTCCTTGCATGGAAAGAGAGAATAGACATAGTCCTCGAAGAAAATGAAGTCATTGATCACATCAACGGAAAAGTCTCCAAACCATTTGAAGGTCATGAATTATCTGAATACATGGAAAAGGATCAAAGGGCTCAAGGGGTCCTTATGAAATCAGTCAAAGGTCTCCTCATTCCCTATATAGTAGGATTGGAGACATCAAAAGAGATATATGATAAGCTGGTAGAACTATTCTCTGAAGATGCGATAATAAAGGTCACATCACTTAGATATGATCTACACAAATTGAAGGTATCAAAGGATGAAGGGTTATCTTCATAAGATCTCAACTACAAGATCTGAGAGAGATGATTTCAGATAAGGAGATTAATCCTCATTGTTCTAAATGCACTAACTAATGAACAAGGATTGGAGATATCAAAAGAGATATATGATAAGCTGGTAGAACTATTCTCTGAAGATGCGATAATAAAGGTCACATCACTTAGATATGATCTACACAAATTGATGGTATCAAAGGATGAAGGGTTATCTTCATAAGATCTCAACTACAAGATGTAAGAGAGATGATTTCAGATAAGGAGATTAATCCTCATCGTTCTAAATGCACTAACTAATGAACAATGAAACAAATGTCTATAAGGATAAGAAAGCTATCCCATTCAACAACTTGTGGTTTCTATGCAAGATAGAAGAAGATAGGTTGAGGGCAAAATTATTCAGACATTTGTCGAAAGGAAAGAAGAACATAGCTAAGAGTCAATGCTATGAGCATTACAAGAAAGATTGTCCTAAGCTCAAGACGGGCAATAACAAGGAAGATAGAGGAGAAGTCCATTTCACCGAACAAGTGGAGGAAGCTGAAAGAAGGAAGTCTAGTGAAGAGGAAAAGAATTAGAAGAGCTCGTGACATCACCATAGGAAACATGAATGATGTTTATGGCAGTCAATTATGAAGGATATAACTCTTGAGAACCTCATTGAAAGTTGAAGTGACACTTATGGGGAAAAGGAAGAAGTCATCCAAGACAAGTGTCATCAAACATTGGGAAATGTCTATTGGATAGGGATATGCAGGATCCTCAAGATTCTCGGATGGAATCTTCATCGGAAGGTTCACCAATCTAGAGAGGAAGCAAGTGTTTCATCAGGAATTCCCACTTGTGGAATTCATGGGATGATGGTATGATGACATAAGAGATGAAGCAAATCAAGGGGTTGAAGCTCTTTTTAATCAAGGAAGCTGCTGAAAGAAGCCTAGACCTAAAGGTATATGAGGTATGCATGCTTGTATTCGATATTATAAAGTCATGTTGTATGGTTGCAGGGAACATGGATCACTGCTCTATCTTGAGAAGCATGATCAAAGGAAAGGAATCTCCTCCTATGAAAGGATGCCGGAAGGCATGGGTCACAATAGATGAAATCAACATAATATGTCCTCGTATGAAAATGAGGTGGTTGATAATAATAAATAGAGGAACTTTGATTGTAAGTTCCTGGGAATTAAATATGTGAAGAAAGGAAGGAAGAGATCGTGGACTATGCAACCATGAAAAAGGTAATCAACATCCGAGGACTAGAAGATTTGACTAGGAAATCTCCTGGAAAGATATGAAGGCTCTGATGGAAGTTTGAAAAAGATGGACACCCTTGACAATGGATATCTTTGGGAGATGTCAACATGTATGCAAGATGCTGACGCAAACTGGAAGATGTCACGATGAGAGACCATCACAAAGGTAATTTTGATTTGAGTGTTCATTTTTTATTTTTTGAACAAATATCCAGATGGGCTTATGCACGATTGCCAAGGGAAGAACTGTGGATGTCTTCCAAGAAAACCATGTAGAAGGATGTAAGATCCTTCCGAAGAAGATAGCATGGAGAAAGCATCATGACATGAAGCAAGGCCAAATGTAGACTGATGGATCACTTTTTGATGGAAGGAATGAGGACATGACTGACTCATGGATGAAATTGATGGATGGTCTATGCCCTATGAAGAAGTCCCAAAAGAATGAAGACTCTATGACAGAGAAGAAATACATGACATCGAAGGAAGGAGTTCTTCAAGCAGCTGATTGTCCCATCATCTCCACTTGAGGAGCTGCTTTAGGTCCCTGATTAAGAGGGAGCCTGGAAACAAGTTTCTCACTGGGAAGAAACTTGGAAATTCCTAAGCCAAGAGGGAGCTTAGGTACATTCCTTTTGTAGGAACTTATTGGAATAAATATGTCCTCCATAATTGAGAGGGAGAGCTAGACACATCATTATGGTCTTCACTTGGGAAGACAGAATGGAGGATTGGGTAATCATTTGGCATCCGATGCTCTTCAAGGATGAGATAGGGCATCCAAGATAAGAGTAGTCGTAGAGGACCGATATTCTTTGAGGATTGGGAATCCAAGATAAGAACAATCTTGGTGGAGCACACCCTGAGAACCCCGGTGGAGTATGTTCCAGGAGAGACAATGATTAGGGTGTTTATAAATCATTGGTCTCACCAATATTTAACTTAGATCTTGTGGAGAGATAGGGCTGTGTCAAGGCCTTGCTGTGTGACAACGCTGGTTGTTATGATGCTATACAGATGGGTTACCGATCCGATTCTTCTTATGAGAAATTCTTTAGATTGAGAATGACCAAGTATCGTTATGAATACCTCCCTAGTTAAGGAGTGTTGAAAAGTGTAACTAGGTTCTGTCTTCATAATGATATGTAATTGTGATTTTTGTACATGATGTAAAGAAGAAAATAAAATTATTATTGGCCTGCTTCATGGGTTTCATGAGCACGGGATTTTATTTTTAGATTTGTCAAAAGAGTCAATGTCATGAAGAACCCTTCTTGGGCATATCACAAATGTATATGAGTTTATAGAATTGTCATGAAGCCCTCCAAAGATGAGCACTAGTTCTCCTCTTCAAGTCAGCCTCCAGATGAAGTAGATGACACATGTCGGATCACCTAATTAGAGACACATCCCTTCATTGAGGTCATGTCGACTTATTTATGACGAACATACTACTATATATAGGGACCTCGACCTATTCCACACAAACAAAATTTCGGATATCTCTTTGAGATTTCGGGTGGACAGTTGTAGAGATAAGCTCAGATCTTTAGAGAGAAACTTGGAATGATGGATGTGGCCCTCCTAGGTAAGGGTCCTGATTGATCGAGGACCCTGAGTTATGCTCTTCCCCACTATTTGAGCTCCCAGGGAGAGGAATTGAGCGAGAGAGCTCTTGGGGTTGAGGGAAATCAAGACAATAGGATAGCCGTGATCCTTACCTCTCATGGTAGTTGTCACTTTTAGGACTTGACAGAGTATTCCCTAGTTGGCATCCTACCCACAAGATGGGCTTGTTGGGATTGCCACCCATCTGGCCAATGGGTGAGGAGACTTGAGATTGCTGTGATCCTTACCATTTCTAGTAAGTGGTATATTGCTCAAGTGAAGGGATGCAGGTGTTTTACCACTTGACTCTTGAGGGTCAATGTGGGAAGATCATCGGATAATAGGATAATTGTGATCCTTACCTCATGGTAAGAGGTATCTACCTATTGTCTTTGGATATAGGGTGGTAGCTTGAGCTCCCCTATGATGATCCTTCTTCTTTATATTCGAGAGTGTTCAGCAAATGAGCAAAGATGAGCATAGATGAGACATGATATGATACAATGATAACGATGACAGGGCATTTGATATGGATTTATGATGCAGTCATAAAGTCCTCCCTAGATGATAGGGAGTGTTGAAATTTGGCAACTCAGGGAGAAATTCCCTCCGTTGGGAAGCCTTCCTCATCCATAGATGCCCCTGCTAACCCTTGGAAGAATTTAATTTGGTCAAGGAAGAATATTATTTTTGATGAGAAACCCACATGTGCACAAAAGTACAAGTCGACTTGGGCAAGCTAATTCGACCTCCAAAGTCGCATATAAGTAAACCTCATATCTCATCACGTTGAAGCATCATCTAACATTGATCTCCTTATCAATTTGGTTCGTACAACTATGAAATTGTAGGTTTCGAGCTCACATGTGCGAAGAGAGAGTTTTCTATTGATTGAGTTTGATTTTTGTTTGACCAATGTTGACTTGAGAAGGTTTTGACTTGGTTTGAATATGTTCTTAGAGGCTGAATTCAGGAGAGGGAAGGCCAAACTTTTCTGGGCTATTTGACCATAGTTGACCGTAGACTTTGACCTCAGTTGACCACAAATTTCTTGAAGTTTGATTGCAAGTTTTATCTCTCTTGTGATCGAGACTTTGAACACTGTTTTGATTGGGTTTGACTGAATTTGGAAGGTCAAGTTGATTGCTACCTTGATCGAACTTTTTGGAGGTTGATTTGACTATTTACCAAGACTGATTAGGGCAGCTACTGTTGTTGACTTTTAACAAAATTGCAGATTTGACTTTTGACTAGAGTTGACTTTTTGGGCTCATCTTTGATCGGACATTGGTTGGTTAAATTTGTCTAGTTAAGGCTTTAACTTTGACTCATTGTTGATGAATTGGAACATTGTATCTATTTGTTGAACATTTGATGAAAATTTAATAGAAAAAGAATTTTGAAAGGGATTTTCCCCCTTATGGAGTTTTTCCCTGGTCTTTGACCAAATACGCTGTCTCTATTGTTCTTCGTTTCTTCTATTGAGCATTGGTTTACATTTCTAGCTACAATTGCTTATTGTTGCTAGAAGAACATTGGATAAATTGATTGCTAATTGAAGAATTGTAACAAGTATTTGTTTTAAGCATAGAACACCGGAAAATTAACATTGACCATTTTTTGCATTTTGATTTTTGTTTCATTGTGGCCATAATATGCTTTTCCATTCTTTTAGTTGCATCAACCTCTGGGGCAATGTTTCGTGACCCTACTCAAGGATGTGGATAAGAGGGTGCCAAATCCCAATGATCCAATGACAAGTTAAACCTGAAGAATGGAGATGGTATAAAGTGGCTGGTAATGTGACATGGAAAGTGTCAAGTATGGCGTAAAGGGAGAATGAACATGCTATATCAATCTAGGTCTTCCATGTAGTACTCCTATAACCTTAAGACCGCAAGGGAGGTCCCATTGGACTAGGGCAAAAGGAAACCCCCTTTAGTAAGGTGAGAACACAAATTCACAGTCAAGATTGATCATTGTTTCAGATCACCCCTTTATCCACACTAAATGCCCAAGACAACAAGTATAAGCACCTAATTGCAAAATCATCAAAGCAGTGTTGCACATATCGCGATAATATCAGAATTATCGTGATATTATCACCGAACAAGCCTCTGCTGATATTATTACCAGAAAATATCGCGATTATTTTCCCATGCTAATTTATTGCAATAATTTCGAAATTATCACAAGACGATGGAAAATTATTGACCAGCTAGAAAAAAACGCGATTATAAGTTTCAGTTTGGTTTTTTTTAAGGTCATTTTCGTTTTTTCTTGTGCTAAGATTGAGCTATGAGGGTTGTGTGAGTCTTGTGATCATTTTTCATCAAGAAAACAAGGGGAAATCCATAGTTTTCTTTGCCATAAGCTAAGCATTTTTGGAGTGGAGATTTACTCCGGTATACCATATCCATATTTATTATTTCCAGGTATGTAAAAAAACAAAATTGCCTTCCTTTTCTTTGTTTTCCAAGATTAGTATATACTATAAATTTAGAGTTTGCCTCTTCTTACTCTTGTTTGAATTTCCACATTTGTTTTGTGTGGTAGGTCCATAGCTTGAAAATTTATTCAGAGCTCTACAAAATGGCAAAGCCATTAGACCAAATGTGGGAGCATGGTGAGACATGTGAGTAGGACAATAGAGCAAAGTGTTGATTTGTGGGAGCATTGGATGTGCTCTGGCCATGAAAATTGGTGGAGAGGAAGCACATAAGGTCTCTAAGACCCAGAAATGGTTGGGGGAAATTCCACCCGGTTGGAGAGATATTAAAATAACTAATATTTTTAATGGGGTTCTTAAGTCTAAACTTAGGAAAATTAAAATATTAATGGGTGTTAATATAAAACTAGGTGAGAATGTTATAAATGACATGGATCAAGCCAAATCTAATCTTAGCCGTTGATTAAGGACTTAATCTCGACCGTTGAAGACTCGACAGGAAAAGTATAAGAGGAGGCTTGCGGGTCAGTTGGAGACACACCAAAATTGATCAGTTAGTTTGATTTTCTGGAGCAGGGGTTTTTGAGAGAATCGAACCAATGATCTGTTGCAGCGAGGGGAAGTTCGGCACAAGGCCGAGAATACATAGCAGAGAGGCAGGGATAGTGCCAGAGAGATAACACAGAGCCTGGAGAGGTTGACGCAGAGGCATGTGGGTGCTATGTAGAGGTAGCTGGGAGCTATGCAGAGGCAACTGGGTGCTACGTAGAGGTAGCTGGAAGCTACGTAGAGGCTGAAGAGGCTAGTGTGGGTGATGCAAAGGGTCTAAGAGCTGATTCAAAGGCTAGCAGAGCTGACGCAAGGCCAAGAGGCAGCGCTGAAAGAATTTTTGTGGGGTAGATTGAGTGTTGGTGAGCCAGGAAGGGTGATGCAGTCCCTGCAGAGTGACGCATAGCAGTGGAATCATTCATTTGGTGTTTGATCAACCAAAATATCTGTCTCCGACAAGAGGTACTACTGCCGAGGACATTCTCTGTTGGGTGAGCCATTTCTGACACCCTAGTTGTATTTAGAAACTACATAATAATAAAACCCTCATATCTGCTGCATCGATTTTCCCGCAATGAGTTTTTTTGGGTACGATTGTCCAAAAATAACGGTGTCCCTCGTGTGTTTTCTCAGTTGTTTTAGTTGCTGACCTGTATATGAGTTAAGGCTGTAGTTGTGTTTATTTCAGTATTTATATTTGTAAATAACTTATTAATCGAATGAACAAGTAGGAGAAATTAAACCAGATAATGCAACAGGGATTTCTAACGTGTCAGACTTAGAAATTTCAACACAAAGTTGAGGTGCAAGCTCTGTGGAATGGAAATGTTTGATGGAATCACCTGCTTGAAATACCACCTTACCAAAATCCCAGGGCATGATGTGCATATTTTCCCTAGAGCTACCCCATACATTGTCCTTATTGCAAAGAATTCTATTCTTGATACTACTAGGAAGAGAGATTAGAGGGAAGAACTAAGGAATTACATGGGAACCACACGCTTCTCAAGGGCGAGGGAAACCTAATCCTTGGCCACACATTCTTAGTGCAGTATTATCATTGGATTATCGTTATAGTATCTAGAATTGTTAAAATTGGCAGCTAGGTTGAAACTCCATGTGCGTCATCTTATTAATGGCAACTGATATTTCTCCTGGATCCCTCTCATCGAGAGGCGTAGGATTGATCTAAAGATCATCCGATTCTGATAAGTATTCATGGAGATATGAATTTGTTAGTGTTATGGGACAATTCGTCAAGACCAATCAACAACCAAATAAGCCCCACTTGTGCTCAACGTTTTAGTATAAATAAGAGAGGTCTTCAAGTCATCTAATAATCATCTCTTGTGATCTCACTCTCCACTTGTTTGGATTTTTTGGTGGAAGGGGAGGTCTAGAGGAGATGCTTTCCACGCAGCCCTAAAGGAGAAGTCTTGGACGTGCCCTAGTCGCAGTCAAGAAGGGTAGTGAAGTGTAAGCCCTCAACACAGCCAAGGAAAGGCACTCTAGTCTAAGGGAGCTTCAATGCAAATCTAAGGAATCCTAGAGGGAGCCCTAGCCACAATAAAAGAGGCCTTCACACAGCTGAAGGTAAAGCCCTCATATGCTGTCCCAAATACCCTAGCCGCAGGTCATGAAGGGACCCTAATTTGCTGTCTCAAGAGACCCCCCAACATAGCAAGAAGAGAACCTTGATCTCGTGTCTATGGAGCTCCTAATACGCAATCCTTAAAGGTTCTAATACGTTGTCATAATGGAGACTCTAGGAGAAGAGTCCTATACGCTGGAAGTGCAGTTAGGAGATTTGGCCGCAGGCAAAAGGGAGATGAATTACGCTGTAATAATGAAGCCCTCAAACAGTTAGGAAGAAATCTAAATGTAGGGCTAAAGGGAGATGCCCTAACTGCTGTTTCAAAGCACAGTCATAAGCCCTAAACGCTGTCAAGAAGAGGTGACCTTAATACGTAGTGAAGGGTGACAAAGAAGCCCTTTTTTGCTATAATAAGGTGTATAAAATACGCTATCATTAAAGGCCTCAATCCGCAATTGAGGATGACTGTTCTAGGAAGCCCTTACTTGCTGTTTCACAGTTAGAGGATGATCCGCAGCTTTAGGAGGATGGTCATAGGCAATACTAACAGTTGGTTGTTGTCCAGAAAGAAGCCTTACATAGTCACCTAACTGCATTTGCTGAAGGTGACAACAGGGCCATGTTTGGGTATGAATCGTTGGGCAAAAGTATCCAATGAGGAGGGACTATGAGGCTGCTGCTTGAAGGCTATTTGGATCACTGTATGAAGGGACAAGGTTACAATCAACTGTTGGGCTAGGCCGCAGGCCATAGCCAGCAGTTGGAGGCCTCCTTAAGTGCTGCGTTCAGACCCTATAAGGCAGGGTATCATTGGAGTAAATATGTGCAGGCAAGCTGCAGTCAATAGATGGACTGTGGGGTTGATTTAGAATGCTGTAGTTCACAGTGTTTGTGCTCTATTCAGAGTCCAGGTCTGTTATGAAATGCTTTAGTCCTTTCAGCTTACACAAGTTGCCAGATGGGCAGACTTGACATGATCAGTGAAGCAACAAAGGAGGAAGAGCGTTATAGAAGGAAAGCTTCAGTATTCTGGGCAATTGGTTGAGCTGCTCTAGGCCTATCATCTGCTGCATTGTGTTATCTTCATGGTGAAGATCTCTGATGTCTCATCTCTTATCTTGTCAAATCAAAGTGTTGACTTTTGATGTATATGTACTATCTCTCTCTGCTGAACTATTGAAGAACATATAAGAAGAAGAATTGATTGAGGGTTGCCCCTAGCTAGTGCCACATCTTGTGTCCTCTTGTCTTGGCTTGTCTTCTGTGATTTATGTTTGTGTTCTATTTGCAGTTTACTTTAATGCTGATGTGATTGCTAATCTCGAAAAGATATTGAGCTATCTGTGAAAATTGAAATAAATTGCTCTGAGCATAGGACATATCTAAAATTAACAAGAATCTATATGTCTCATGATGATCATCTCATGAGATGCATTTTTTTTTTTTTTGTTTTAATGTGACTTTCTATTAAGTTTTAACCATTATCTTGTTAGAACTCATGACTGAGGAGTCAAGACAAAATGACAAATATCATCTTTGAGACTTCAGTATCTACATCTTATACATTTTATATTGTATTTTTATAATCATGTCTTCATATTTGTGTGACGATGTGTTTGTCTGATGTTGATGTTTGCTTTAAAAAAATGTCACGACTCAGGACTGTGAAAAATTCCAAATCGGAATCATATTGCAGCAACTGGAAATTATTCTCCTAATTGTTAATTTAATTTAACAATTTATTTGCTGTTTGCTACGGTAAATACTAAATAAATCACACTGAGTCTACACAAATAAAATTGTGGAAGAATAAATACTGGAAGAAATGCTAACACACACACAAAAATAACACAATTATTTTTGGACAAAAGTCCCCGGAAAAACCCAACTTGGGAAAAATGGTACAGCAACTGAGGGTTTTATTATCAAGTAATAGTGAAATAATCTGAGTAGAATTTGGATGCCGAATACTGGCAAAAATTTAGTGAGGAATTTTCCTCACCCCACAGGCAAATTCGGGCTCTCACTGCATCACCAAGTGAGTCGTCCAAATTGGCTTTGCGCTGGCTCTACGTCACCCTAGCACAGTCCCTTCTATGCTCAGTCTGGATCAGCCTCTCCTCTAGCCGTATAGTCTACTGCCGTCTGAGAAAATGTCTCCTGGCCCTCGGAACCTCTGTCTAGCTTCTGGCATTGAAACTCGACTTTCCCCGACAGAATCGAAACTGCCTCTAGAGGTTACTGCATTGCCCTAACTTCAACCTCTCCCCCTGTTTGCAAATGCACTTACTGGATCCAAAAATCTTCCTCCAGCTTCACTTTCTCTGCTTCTCTCTCACTGCTTCAATCTCTAGCTCCCTCTCCGACAATTGATTGCTGCTACTATGGAAATCGTTTTGCTCATGAAATCGAACTTCTCAAGTGTATTCTCCATCACCACATCGACCTCCTCGTATAATCCACTGTTGGAGCACCAGCGACCAAGATTAAAACTTAATCAATGGATAGGATCATCTCTGGATCGATCCGTGTGAGTTTCTAGATGATTATTGCCTTGATGTAATTAATACTGATTAATTAACCATATTCCCTAAGTTTAGACTTACAAAATTTTAAAAATTGGTTAATAATCTAATTAAGTCATTTCTAGGTGGAATTTCCAGAAACGATTTTTGGGTTTTGGAGATCTCATGTATTCTAGCCTCTCCACAAAATTTCAGGCTAGAACACATCCGATGCTATAAAAACTAACACTCCCTCTTAGTGAGGAATGTGTTCTAGTGTTACTACACACCCTGTAGTAGCACCCTGTCTCTGCATTATCTCTTGTCACGTCGCTGATGTCTGGCCATACTGCCGACCAACCACTGCACAACTTTGATATACGTTGCATCTGTGTTGCTGCTGACCCTGCTGTATTGTTGCCAAAACTACATCTGCACTGGACCTCCCTCTCATCTGTTGCTGGTGCAACTGCAATTGAAAAGCATTCAAAATACTGAAGCAACTATGATTAGTATATTGTATCTGTCACTCGAGTCTAGGATCAACATGATCTCGGACTCCATCTAGGATCAATCATTTCGCCCAAGCCATTTCCTTATACTATTTTTGCTGATCTGCATCTTGGGGAACTGCTACCACTGCATCAATATATGTTTTCAGGCAAATTCATCAAGAAGGAAGGACATCCTTGCCTTCCAGATGACGTAGTTGAAAGCTCCATCCAACCTGTCTTGATCACGAAGCCCAACAGTGGCCATCTCAACAAACTGTCGAAAACCTCTTCTTTCCTTCTGCTGAGCTGCTACTTTGCTATTCACACTCCCTTATGGAGTGAGAAGATATGCTCACAACGACTGCCAATCTACAAGGAAAAATCGAACTTCTTGAGACTAGAAGTTCCCTGAGGAAAATTTTCCCACTGTGTGTGCTCTTTTTCCTTCCACCCGACGCTGGCTTTGCTTTAGCGTACTGCTGCAAAACCACTGCGTCGAGCTAGAGATCTGCTCAATGAAAAATATGAGCTACTATGGAATCACTCGATCTGGAAAGATCGAATTTTCTGCCCCACTTAGAAAAATCAAACCTCCACTAGTAACTCGACCTCCTGAGAAAATGGCTATGCTGCCCTTGGGAATTTTGGCTTGTTGTTGGGATGGGGTCCCCTGGGGTCAAATTTTGTAAAGTTTTGTTAAATATTGTAAAGTCTCCGCATTTTGAGGAGCGAAGCGCGAGTAGTGCTGGTCGATAGGAGTCAAATGGGCTTTTAGAAAGTCAAAGCCCCTTAGTTTGTTAAGAGTCAAGCTGTTTTGTGACCCGCTCATGGTTCGCGGACCATGCTATTGATGAAGAATCATATAAAAGGAGTCATAGAAGAGTCATAGGGAGATATTGAACGAAGAGCATAAAAGTGTAGGGTTTGGGTTTGTTTTGTCTATTCTGTACTTGGGCGAAGGGGAAGGCTTCTGCAGTTGTGTGCGCAGAGACCTTGGTAAATCTGCAGCTGAGTGCGCAGGCACCTGCAGCTGTATACACAGGGTTGGAAAACACTGTAATTGAAGATCTAAGCATAATAAATGCTTTTTTTGAAGAAATATCTTTGTATCTGTGTTTCATTGCTTATAATCTGAATTTACTGTATGTTTTGGTCTGTAGTTTCTTTCATTAATAATAATAGTATTTGAGGACCTCAACTGGATGCTAAACTACGAATTGATATTTCAGTGCATAAGCATGTAAACAGAGCATTTTTTGGATTGAACCTTGTTGACCCTGCCGCCTGCACCTACCTACAAGTAAGTGAGAAAAGCCTTCAACCGCACAAGGTGTGGTTGGTGGTAGGGAATTCAGAGAAGGGGCTGTCACACTAATCCCAACTCTCTCCGTTTGAGCTATCTCCTAGGTTAGCTAAGGGGGGTGGTCCCTAATGAAAAGTTAAGTTAAAAACAAAGATGTGAGTTTCTAGGAGAATTGTCAAGAGTTAAATAGATTATTTATTTAAGATTTATAAGCAAACCTGATATGAGCAATAACCATAAACACATAAGATAAGCATGAAATACATAAACAACCAGTGCATTCAAAGTATTGCTCTTTAAGAAATGAATTTTTATTTTTTATTTTTGTTTAGAATGAAGTCAAATGCTTTCAAATGATAGCCCAAATAACCTTGAACTTGGGTTTCCAAATGGAAAAGGGTTACTTAGCTTTCTTCTTCAAACTTGAATTGCCTTCAGGAACACCTGTAGGAAAGCAAGCAAAAGAGTCAACATGCAAAAGAAATAGGGCCTCAAATGCTAGATAAAACCAATATGCACACAAATGAAAGAAGAAAATATGTGATAATTTTTTCAAGATAGAAAATAAGAAAAGGGCTCAGGAAACCCCCTCTTAAATAAATCTCTTGATGTCTTATGAGATTGTTGACTTGAACAACTTGTGGGACTTTTGATATCCTTGGAGGTGACTATTCCAACCGAAGAAGTCCTCACACTCCAATAGAGTTGGCAACCTATCCTTTGAACACAAAAATGCCTGCAAATCAATTGTTAGTGCAAAAGAGACTTGGCATATAGAGACCAAGTTGAGCTTGTCATTCAACCGAAAATGATAGGCTACAACAAGAGCACAAAATATACCAAGCCCAAAGGAGATTTGAGATAGGTTCAAATCTCTCCTCCCTAGACAATAATGCCTTCAGGCAAATGCACAAAAAAACAAATAGATAGCAATGTAAAGTCAAATGAATAATAACATCAAATGACATAGGTATACCTCATCAACCAAAGAATACACCACAAGAGAAGCTAGTAACCCCAAAGACTTTTATTTATTTATATGAAAGATGAATACAAAATCCAGCAGAGTCTCCGCATATCCAACAACTCGTTCTATCGATCACAAATGAGAGCTCAAGACTCATATAAATAAGAAAATGAGAGATGATTCCAAGGAAAATTCCAATGACAAGTGGAGATGGATTGACAATCCCAATGTAGAAAATCAAATCACAAGTGGCAAGCTGACTGGCTGTAGGTGGAAAACTTGACTCCTTGACTGTCCATCGAATATCCTCAAATCTGCTGTGTGTTTGGCTGCCTCTAAACTGCTGTTGACACCTCAAACAGTCAAGCCAACCAACTGCTGTGTAAGCTGTTATGAAGATCTGCATGTAGCTGTTATGGTGATTGTATTGACTGCTGTTAACTGTGCGTATAGGCTGCCTCTAAACTGTTGTTCGCTGCCAAATCTGATCTGCGTGTAGCTGAAGTAGCTAGCTTCATACACGTGGATGGATGGGCGTAGAATAGTGGTGACACACTCCATAACTTATGCGTTGACTGAACCTTCCAATGTGCTTCACAAATCTGCGTATATAACTTTGACTGCTGCATTAAAAATTTGACTGGGACAGCATGTAATCTGATTTGGCATATGAGTATTTGCTGTAGGTAACTGGCAATGTTGAGCTGTTAACCGACACATTCTTTTCCATTTGATTGGTGTAGAAGACAACTGCATATTAACTGAAGCAATTTTCCATCGTGGAGTGTTGACTGTCTGCCCACAAATCTGCGTGCAATTTCCTTGTGCTGGACTGCGTAACATGCGAAACTTTAATTATAAATCTCTGATTTGATATATGGTGTGTGCATATTTATCTCCTTGTTGAGTTATACGTATTCAAAGGAATGAGGTGAAGTGGGTCCCCTCCATTTCTTTTTGAACTTTTCACTTTAGATTTTGATTAACATTTGATTTGAATTAAATCAAAGTCACTTCAAACATTTGCTTGTACGTACTTCTCATGAGCTCATTGTGGGCCCCTTTGACTTTGACTTGAAACTTTTGACTTGAGCCTGTTGTACTTTATGAGGTGGGTCCCACATGCTTGCCACATCACCTTTGACTCTCCACATAATTTCCATGTCAAAATTTGACTTATTTTGGCTTTGGAAAAATTTATAAATTTTTCCAATTATTCATTTTTTTGAATTTTTTCCTCATTTTTGCTACTGTCATTTGAAAAATCGGCTTTTGAGGGGCTCTAAGTCACTTTTTGACTCCCAAAATGGGTCCTAGGATAATGCTGGGTCTCTGAGGATGAATTTCGAGTAGTCATACACCCCAGACATTTCCTAAGGTCACTTATTTACACCATTACATAGAAAATAATAAAAAAATCCCGTTTTGCGGGAAATTTTTAATTATTAAAAAATCCTACTTAGACCTAGGCAAATTCCACGAAACTTTTTGTGTGATCTAGTATGGTAATATACATCGACTCTAGACACTAAGATGTGTCAGGGGCTTAATCTTCAAACTGTCACCTCGGCTTTGGGGTAAAAAATGAGTGAAAAAATTCCAGAAAATTATCCGCTCTGAAAAAGAAGGGATAATTAACCAGATAAAAAAAACACTCTAAGGTGTACTCATTCGCCGATCGAGTCCCAACATCCTAGGCCTGTTACAAATTCAAAAACTCATCATTACTAGTATCACTTATTACAATTCCCTGTAGGGCGTGGAATCTGGGTACAAGAAAGATGATGAGAAGATAGAAGTAGAGTTAAAAAACTTTGTTGACTGATGATATCTGATGGTACAAGTGTCCTCTGGATCATCCTTAGGCATGGAGTCTTCACATAATCATCAGGTGCCACTCCAGTAGTTAACAAACCTGAGCTAGGATATCTGTTAAGTTGTTACTTGTGATCCACTTCCATGTAGTAAGCTTATTTAGTTGGTTTCAGAAATCATTTTAAAGTTTGTCAATTCCCATTAAACGTTGTGTCATGCGTTGAATTCATTTTTCTTGATTTGGACTTGTCAAGCTTGTGTGTTGTTTATCCCTAGAACTTTAAATAAGGATCTATTTGTTGCCTCTCAGCTGCAGTCTTTAGGGAATAAGAGTATGTGGTGAGCTTTTCAAGTTACAACAACATTGGCATTGAAAATTTCTCATCTTAAAGCATAGAGTTGAGATGTTTTTCTTCCTACTCGGTGTGGTATCCTAAGTAGTTTCTTTCATGAATAATAATAGTATTCAGGGACCTCAACTGGATACCAAACTACGAATTGATATTGCAGTGCATAAGCATGTAAACAGAGCATTTTTTGGGTTGAAACTGAGCTAGGATATCTGTTAAGTTGTTACTTGTGATCCACTTGCATGTCGTAAGCTTATTTAGTTGGTTTCATAATTTCTTTGGTTAATCTGTGGTGCTAACAAATGAAACTGTCTATACAGAAGGGTGATGAACCAGGAAAATTCAGGGCACTGGATGAGATTATGTTTGTTGAAGGCTATCCTGGATATGGTCACTTGTTGCCACTGATGCATGAATTGCTGGAAACAGTATGTGACATTAAAGGTGAAGTTCTTTATCAAGTTGCAGGGTGGTTGGCTTCTTGTTTTCCCATTTTTGAATGCATCAATTAGATGTGACCCGTCCTCTTGGAGACAGCTTAACAAATAAACTTCTTTTGAGTCTTAACTTTTATTTCCAAACAAATATGTTTAGATCATAGTTAACAGTTCATTTATCAGTTTCCAAGATAGAGGTTATAAAAGAAAATTGGCAATAAAATTTCTTAATATGAGCGCCTTTGCAAGATTGTCAAGATATAATAATGTGGAAAGGCCTGAAGGTTTTAGTTTAATGAATTATTACTTAAGATGATTTTTTGAATGTTAAGATGCGTCTTTTTTTCACAATCCATTTTTACTAGTTTGCATTCTTAGTTCTTGTCGTCTTCCTTATGGTTTAGCTTGTGTATCTCTTCTCAAGCTTGTAATAAAAAGGTAACAATTCCTTAAAGCAAAGGAACACTCATCCTTTAATAGCTCCAATTGTGTGCAGTGTCCACTTCTGCTTGACAGTATAATTGAACAATAACTGCAATTTGCTTGTTTGTGAAGAAATACAGAAAGCTATAACAAACTTAATCAAGGTTTTAGGGAATGGTTTTTGATTGCAGGGGCATATTCAAGGGATCTGCTTAGTTAGGGATTTTGCTTTTGGCTGTGTTTGAATATGCTGGTATCTTTCCCCTTTAAACCTAGTGGTGAACTTTTGGAAGGGAAAAAAGCCCTAATAGCAAGGCTACATATAGTGAGATGGGGTACATTGATAAAGAAACCTAATGTGGTAGGCTTCTCAATATCTATTTTAAAGTGTTGGAGAGAAGAAGAGTAATACCCTAGTTTTGATCCCTAGACCAGTAATGTACATGTGTACATGATGAATGGGCTAAGAGCTGAACAATGTAATTTCTAAGATTGTACGTTGAATGATAATTTAAAAGGAAAAGTACATCATAAGGTGTATTGCCTCAAAATGTAGCAGGTCTTGTGAGAGGCGTCACAAGATAGAGACTAGACCAAGGGACAAAACTGTGAGGTGGAGGTCCACTATCGCCACAACTCACCACTTCCTGCTCTTTAGTGGACTTTCACCACAAGGGAGGCTTCCGTAAGTTTGTCACCTAATAGGTATTCAAAGTCTAAGGCTTAGAGGCTCTTGGGATAGGCTCAGGAATGGCACTCAGCTTAATGACAAGGCTCAATCTAGCAAATGCAAGGAAAAATGTGCCCTCCAGGAGGCCTATCTTGGGTACTTATGACCAAGGGTTTAATGAATAGGCAAGGACAAAGGCTTACCAAGGTGCATAAGGCCAAGAAAAGGCTTGTTAGAGATGGATCTGATCAGCAATTGGAGCCATAAGCCTTCAAGAAGCCCTAAGTTGAATCTTAGTGTTAGGTTAGGGTTTACCTTAGGTCAAAATTACCTAGGGCTTGTGATGTTGACCTAAAAAGGAAGAATTTACTGCGAGAAACGGTTGATTTCAGTGCAGTGAGGCTTAAACCACACAATTAATCCTCCCAAAGGTCATCACATTCCTCCCAATTGAATTTGACCCTAACCCTGGCCTAATGGCTTGCCTTGAAGGGCTGAAAATGTGAGAAAGAGAGAGAAGATAATTTTACAGTGTTTTTCTATGGTGTGATCACCTATGTGGATGGTGAGTGCTTGATTCTTGGGTGATGGAGTGTAACAGAGTCTTACTAATGGAAATATCATACCCTAGCATGGAGTAAGGGCAAGAAAAACCCTAGCTATCACTCTACGAGGGGATAAATTCATGAATAAAGCTTAACATGAAGATTCATTGAAGGGATTGTCATACATTCTTTAGGTCAATGCAAAAAATACTTTGTCAAGATTTCATAGAAAAATATTCAATAACACTAGCACATATAAAACCTAACAACAACCATTCTATGGCATAACCATTCAAAAAAATGTTGAACAACAGAGAATACTTATAAGAAATACATGAACAAATATTTTATTATCCCAAAATGATGTCTCCACAACAAGACTAAAACAGTGCGAAACACGCATATGGATTTCCAAATGAATTGAATGAATTGATTGAGCTGAATACTCAATAATAATACAGAGATATTTTACAAAGATAGAAACATCAAGTTTCTATGTGAGATTTCAGTTTCATCTAAGAAACTGCTAAAGAAAGGAAAATAGCAATAATAAGAAGAATGAGCATTAAACTAATATTAGAATTATTCTAATACCCTCCCTTAATGCTCAATCTATTTACAACACCAATAGCCCCCCTGAATTGTTCAAATTTAGCAGGACCAAGAGGCTTGGTGAATATGTCTGCGGGCTGCTCTGTTGTGGGAACATATTTCAGCTGAATGGATCCGTCTTCAACAAGCTGGCGAATGTAGTGGCAATGAGTTTCCACATGTTTTGTTCATTCATGAAAGACGGGATTTTTGGCAAGTTTGAGCACTCCCTGATTATCACAAAACAAGGAAGTAGGACCTGTCTGGGAAGCATGCATGTCTGCAAGCATACGTCGAAGCCAAACTGCCTCACAGGATGCCTTAACTGCTCCTCGATATTCTGCTTCGGTGGAGGAGAGAGCCACGACTTGCTGCTTCTTACTAGTCCAGGTGACAGCACCAGATCCTAGATTAAACACATACCCAGCTGTTGATTTACGATCATCAACCGAACCTGCCCAGTCAGAATCTGTGTAACCACTGAGTATAGGATCGGAACTGCGAGTGTATAGAAGTCCATAATCAGAAGTGCCACGCACATATCTTAGCACACGCTTTGCTGCTATCCAATGATCAGCTTTAGGAGCGAACATGAAGCGGGAAATGTAGCTCACTGAAAAACTGATGTCTGGTCTGGTGGCAGTAAGATAGATAAGACTGCCTACTAATTGCCTGAATAAAGTTTCATCCACAGGAGGAGAAGATGACTGTGCTGAAAGTTTGAGTCCTGGTTCCATAGGAGTTGAGGCTGGTTTGCAATCCTGCATTCTGAACCTGTCCACAAGATTCTTAGCATACTTGGACTGAGAGAGAGATGTGATTCTCAGTCTGCCAAACTTCAATCCCCAGACAGTAGTGAAGAAGTCCCAAGTCTGTCATATCAAAAGTTCTGCATAAGTCTTGTTTGATCCCATGGATCAAATGTGCAGAGCTGCCAGTAATGATAAGGTCATCTACATTAGACAACCACAAACAAGATATCATCATCAGTGTTCTTGATATACAGATTTGCATCAGATGGGCTTCGCTGAAAACCATGATCTGTCAGGTACTGATCAATTTTCATATACCAAGCCCGAGGAGCTTGTTTCAATCCATAGAGAGCTTTAGCTAGTCTACACACTTTCTGTTCTTGACTTGTAATCTTAAATCCTGGAGGCTGTGTCATGTAGACTTCTTCCTGTAAGTCACCATTTAGGAAAGCACTTTTTACATCCATCTGATGTACTTTCCATTTAAACTGAGCTGCTAGGGCAAGAACAAGACGTATGGTACTCATTTTGGCTGTAGGAGCAAAAGTCTCCTCATAGTCAATGCCTTCCTTCTGTGAGAATCCTCGAGCCACAAGACGAGCTTTATACTTGTCTAG
>APFE030161551.1:135212-154825 GCA_000404065.3 Pinus taeda
AAAGTTTCGATAAAGTGCTCATAAGATGGTGGTAGACTTTTTAGGGTGATGACTACCAAATCTTCTTCCTCCATAGTGCGACCAATGGCTTCTAGCTGATCTTGAATATCTTTAATCTTGTTGAGATGTTCCTGTAGAGATATATGTTCGTCCATCATAATGGAGAACAACTGATTTTTGAGAAAGAAGGCTCGGCTTTTGTCGGATGTTTCGTGAAGGTCCTTCAACAGTTGCTAGATCTCAGCAGCGGTCTTGCCAGAAGGAATCTGAGGTAATTGATCATCAGCGACAGAGAGCTTGAGGAGCATAACTGCTTCACGATTTCGATCATCAAACTTGTCTTGATCAGTGCCAGCTGTACCAGGACGGAGCTCCTTGTTGAGAACAAGCTGGTCAAGGCGCCTATATTCAAAAATGGTTAACATTCTCTGTTTCCAGATGTTGTAATTTGTGCCATTGAAGCGTTTACTACCTTCCAGCATCAGATTTGTTAGTGAAGCCATTTGTCTGATTGTCAAATAGTGGGATTGGACTGATTTGAGCAGAAGCTGATAGAGACTGATATATGACTCGAAATTGCTTCTTTGAGGATGAAATACTTAAACTAGTCTTATTTAGACCAGTAATAGATGACTTGAGTGATATAAATCAGTTCACCCAGCAAAAAAAATTTGCAAATTTTTAAGGTCTCCTGTAGCACGCTGAAGGAACTGATATATATATATATATATATATATATATAATATATATAAAAACACTGTTATGCTTTAGCACACATATATATAACAGTGTTATGAGGAGAGAGAAAATAAAAAAATACCCGAGCACACTGATTGACTGCAGTAAAATAGACGGAGCACACGGTTTGACTGTAATAAAGTAGACCGAGCTACTGTCTATAGTCACGTGGAGACCGAGCTTGTTTTCCTGGACGGTGGACCGAGCACACCGGTACCGAGCACGTTTACCTGGACACGTAGACCGAGACCGAGCACGTTTATCAGATGACCGAGTACGCGTTTTGACTGCGGCAGGTTTAGACTGAGCCGATTGAGGGTTCGGGTCCCGGGCGTGCTTCGAAACTTTGAGTGCGTCGAAAATTTTACTGATACCGTGCCACAGATGCCATGAAACTTTGCGTGCGTCGAAAATTTTGCTGATGATCGTGCTGAGAACGTGCCACAGATGCCACGAACGGGTTTTGTGTGCGTAAATTTTTTTTTTGCTGATGATCGTGCTGATAACGTGCCACAGATGCCACGACAGGGTTTTGCGTGCGTCAAATTTTTTTACCACGGATCCGGTTGTTCGACGGAGGCACGATTTGCGTGCATCAGAAGTTGTATTCGTTGACTGTATATGAGCCCAAAATAACCATACGCTTGACTGTATCTGGACCGGCCACGAAAGGATTTGCGTGCGTCGATTGACTGTGTATGAGCCCAGTGAAAAAAATCCGAGAGCTTCCGGATCTCCCAAAAATTCGACAAAGAATGAATCTAAGACCGAGAGCAATAACTGAAGAATTATTTTGAACTATTCACTTCTGTATCGAGATGGACGACTGTAAGCGTTTATCACGGTGAGCAAAGCCGAAGCTGAGACTCAGTGAAGGCTGCCTGGCTTACAGAGGACTCGACCTTAGAAAGGAATAACAGAAATAACTCAAAAACTTGCTCCGATACCATAAAACAGTTCGAAACACGCATATGGATTTCCAAATGAATTGAATGAATTGATTGAGCTGAATACTCAATAATAATACATAGATATTTTACAAAGATAGAAACATCAAGTTTCTATGTGAGATTTCAGTTTCATCTAAGAAACTGCTAAAGAAAGGAAAATAGCAATAATAAGAAGAATGAGCATTAAACTAATATTAGAATTATTCTAATAAACACCAGGTCTCCAAAAGAAAAATCTCCTCAATAGATCACATCTCCACAAGTATACAAGAAACTTTAAGCTAGGCCGAAATCCTCTAGGGAGGCTGAAATGTTCCACAAGTGATGATGAGAAGTGAAAATGAGGTAACCTCTATTTCTATGAAGTCTACTTCAATGAATTTTAACTAATAAAGCCCCTAAAACAAGTTTGACATGAAATAAACCTTGGGTTACAAGCCAACCCACTAGCTCAATGATAAAAAAACCATAAATGCCCACAAGTGTGAGCCATAGCCTTAGAAATGTCGACATCATGCCCTTTTTAAGCTCCTAATGCCATGCTAAGGTGTGATGAAGGCTGAAACAATGTCTGAGTGCCAAAATCATGCAAAATTTGAGGAATATCCCTCAAATCTACCTCAAGTCCTCCTCTGGGGTCCCAAATCTAGCTAGGGTGTCACCGCATCATCGTGATGGGTCTCCAACGGTCAAAATAGGGCCTCCTCTCTCCACCGTTAGGGCTTCATTAGGTGCAACAAACCTTCCTTAGTCTCTCATGGAGGACCATCCTCATTTGGGCTTTGAATCAAGTCCTACCGATCAAGTTGTGTCAAGGCCATCCTGGGGGCACACTATGTCCAACAGTGTTGTCATAAAAAAATCCTCCATTCTAGGCCAAACTAGATCGACGTCCTATGTCTTGAGGGTGCTCTGGGACATGTAACATCTACTCAAGTCATCATGAGGCCCAATGCTCTTGACGGTGCATCTGCTACATCTCTCTTTGAGAAGGCATGGGTACCTGTGAAGTGGGTGCCCTCAAGGCCTGTGCTTTTGTGGACCACCTAACAAAACCAACATGAACTCAAGTGAAGGCAACTATCCCTCGTAGACCAATATCATATGAGCATCTAAGTGGACCAAAATTGGATGTTAAGGGCATATTAATACTTCAAATAGGGATCATCTTTTGATATCTAACTAGACAAGTTTCGTGAAGGTGTTCCCTACCTTGGTAGAGGTGGCTTATGGTCAACCCTATTAGGTGCTTCCAAACATCAAGGGGAAATGGCATTTCTGAAGTCAACCACTCAATCAATAGGTTTTAGTGTAAATTTATGGCAATGGAGGGGAAAAGGCTTCATGGCCAAGTGCCATGGTCAAGTGGACCAACTAGCTAACAGGGAGTCGACATCCTGAGTGTATGAATGTAAGGAGGGAGCAATCGTGGAGGCATGAGTTACCCTGCTCGGCCTATTTTTTCCACTCATCTAGTGCGCATTTTACTTTTTCCTGATAATGCTTTGTATTACGGTGCATAACGCAAGGGTTAGAACTTATTCTTTATGATGTAGCATTTTATATCACTCCTCATTTTATTTTATGTTGTTTGAGTTACCATTTGGTAGTAAAATTCGAGTTATCAAATTTGGGAGAACTTGAATTGGCATGTTGTTGGATAAAATTATTAGTTACTCCTTGAGCTAGAACCACTATAGAGATACTATAAATGGGTAATGGAAAGCTAAAGTCATAGATTATGAGAGAACTATGACTGTCGAGATTGATAATTGTTACCATCAATGAATTTTGTTGTAATTCATAATCCCTAGAATCCCAACAGTGAGATTTCTTGGTCAACGTGTTGTGGATCCCTACGTGGAAGTGGGATAACTTGAGGGAATATGGAGCAAAGCTCTATGGGGAAGTGGGAAAACTTGAGGGTCTACTGAGCGGAGAAGGGGATCCCATTCCTTGGGTTTTGTAGGTTTATGGGGAAAAAAGATGTGGGTTAAAACTTCTATAGGTGTAATTATTCACTTTGAACGTGGGAATTGGGCTATGAGAAGGGAATTAGAGCAACCACAAGAAAAGTTTGCTCTTGTGGATTCGTAGCTTTAGCTCAAGGGTGCCCTCTGTTGTAGAGGGAATTGGTGTAGCAAGGAGCCTATGGTTGGGTGGAATGTACTTTTGCAGTTAGTTGGTGTAGAGTTTCCAAACAGGTAATTGTTCATGAATGTACCTATGAATTGTATTGAATTAATGTTGTTTACCATATGAATTTTATTAATTTCTAGTTTGTTTAGTCATGGTTGCATGTGTAAGTGTACGATTATAATTTATGGTTGCAATGTGATTACATGATTAATTATTCTTTCATAAGTCTACGTTCCATGCTTGGATGAGTTAATTAATTTATAGTAGGACAATGAAGAGAGGTATTAGAGAAACAAATTTGGAGAGAAATTGGTGGTTTGAAGTACCCCATATCCTGAAAGTGCATAGAGGTTATTGTTAAATTTCCTCGAAACCTAGCACCTGGCTATAAATCTCAGACACAACCATAACACGATTTATCTATTTGTGCATGTCTAAGTTCTTAACAAAAACTGCACAACAGAAACACATAAATAATTATCACACATTGGACACATGATTTTCCCTAGAAATCCACAAGGGGAAAAACGAAAAAACTTGGGCTGCCATACTAAGGATATTGGCCCATTAGAGGAAAGATACAAACAGTGATAAACCTAGAGTTATCCAGCTGATTAGGCCCTAGATATGTCCTTCGATCTTCCTTGGCTGATTTGGATCTGTCTCCCTCATTGCTCCTTGCACATTCCTTAAACCCTGTTTGACCTGGCACAATGGAGTATCACACTCCTCCTCCTGAGGCTAGTGCCACTGAATGGTATCTTCACCTCTCCCTCAGATCTCCTTTTATAAGCTTTTTAATGACTATGACCTTAACCCTAGATCTCAATGGCCAAGATTATGTCTTTCCATCTCAAGATCAATGGTTGTGATTTAATCTGTCATTCAAATCACTTAAGTCACTATTTCTCATTAAATACAAAAGGTACTTTATAAAATCACTTAACAAAGTTTATATAGAGAGGTTGTGATTTAATCTGTCGTTCAAATCACTTAAGTCACAATTACTCATTAAATACAAAAGGTACTTTATAAAATCACTTAACAAAGTTTATATGGAGAGGCAATCTTCCACATGTTAAGACACCAAGCGATTGTGGAAGTCCCACTGAGCTACACAATCCAACACTCCCTCTTAGTGAGGAGAGTACTTCCATAACTTGGATTTGTCTTCAAGCACATCACATGCATTATAGCTGCTCCCTTTGACACAGAAGCTTGCCCTGCTACTAGACATGAAACCTAAGTTGAGAAACATGCTCCTGACCTCCTTGAGGCTACTGACTCAGCCCTCTGTTGGATGCTACCTGGACCTACTGCTTGCTACCCAAACCTTTTGTCCACTACTCAATCCTTCCTGCACATTTCCCGAGCCTTCTTGGAACCTCTTTCTCCTTGAGCGGAAATTGCATGTGCTGCTCAGACACTTTAGAAGTATATTTGGTTAAGGTTGGTTTGTATTGGTTAGGTACCAAACTAGTACAAGCTCTCCAACCAGGTTTTTGATCTATTCAGTACCCTGACCTATTTGACTAGCTCGTTTGACCAGTTATTGGTTTGAACTAGTTGGTTTTTAAGAACATGGGTTTGGTGCAACATCTAGCCTCCAAAGGTCCTTCAATGTGCAAGAATCTTTCAATTGGTCTTCAAGCCTAGCATAAAATCCTCCATTGTGGGTAGACAAGCTCCATATGTGCAAATGATGGGTCTCCTCTAGCTTTAAAGGCACTCCATAGGGCTGTACACATCCACTACTCAAGTAAACTACAAGTCTCCCCTATGTGCAAACATGTGGGCTTAGAAGTGTGACATATAACCCATTAAAGCACCTGGAAAAATGGCACATCACCAAATCATGCCACCAAGTTGTCCAAGTGGACAAGTGCGCCTGAAAATGAGTAGTCCACCTCCAAAGTGCCCTTCAAGGTAATGCAATTTTCGCTTTAAAACCTGGTCACAACCCTCCACATTAGTATTAAGATGGATATATAGATGTACAAGGTCGGCCCTCCCTGTCCATATTTCATGTTGGCTTAATTAAAATCAACATCCATATTAAATATTGAGTGAATGTAGGTTGGCCCTAATATTTTGAAAAAGGCATTGTTGGCATATATCTCTAAGCGAGCAATTGCTATATAATTGCTCTAGAACCATCTTCTTTTGCTGATTGTAATGTTTGAATTTGCTAGATTTAAGGAACTACAACACTCTTCTTAAACGTTCCTTGATCTTGTACAAGGGCTTCTTGGGGTTGGAATAAATAGATCTGAGAAGGTAAGGAACTAGTTCACTTGCTATAATCACTTGCTTGATGCAATTGTTGTAGATTAGGACGAGGTTTCTAGTTGAAGGCATAAGCATCGCAAGTACTTAAGCTACCACAACAATGTAAATTCTGTGGCGCCAGTTCTCAAAAGATAAAGGTTTATCAACAAGTATGTGTGTGAAGTTATTCAAATATGTAATATCCTTGATATGATGCAACATTAGGAATTGTTCTCTAAGCAAGCTTTCTCTATAATTGCTCTAGAACCATCTTCTTTTGCTATTGTAATGTGTAAATCTGCCAGATTTAAGGCACACTGCTACCCACCAAATTGGGGAATCCTATTGGAGAAAACTTTTCCCCCATTCTTCACATCCAACTGGGAAGCCATGTAGCCCTTGACAACCACCACTAGCCGATGATGTGCCATTACATCTCTACCACCTGCATCAACCATATGCTTCTCACCCATTTGGCAAGAGCACATAGACGAAGGTGGGTTTCCAATCAAAACGTATTTTATTAATTTTGCAATCGAGTGCTTATGCTTGTTTGTATTTGGGCATTTGATATGGATTATTGGGTGACTTGGAACAAAAAGCGGTTTTGTTCGTGATCTTGTTCCCTCACCTGAAATGGGGGGCTAATCCTTGTTCCTAGTCTAGTGGGATGTCCGCTAATGGCCCAATGGTTATAGGAGGGGCACTACTTGGGAAGCCTTGATTGAGATACATTAGTTCCATCTATCCCTATTCCATACATACCACTTTCCATCATACATTACAAGCCCTTATCTCACATCCATTCTTTGGGTTCAATTGACCATTGGTTCTTTGGGATTTGGCACCCATAATTCCTCATACTTGGGTAGGGCTTGAAACTTTGCCTTGGGACGTTAATGCAAGTAAAAGAAAAGGAAAGAGCATATTATGACCACAAAATAAAATCAAAAGAAAGAATATCAAGATGCAAAAGGTGGTCAAGACATACATGTTGAAATTTGGCAGCTCAAGGAGAAATTCCCTCCTTGGGGAAGCCCTTTTTGTTGAGAAATGTAACTATGGTTGGTCTTCAAAATTGTTATTGTATTTATATCATTATATATTTATTGTAAAAGTGAAAAAGAGAAAAAGTAAATTATTCTTGAAGCATGGGCTTCATGCTCCTTTTATTTGTCAATTAGGTCAAGCATGTTCCTCATGCTCCTAGGGTTTATTGAGTCAATAAAGTCCTTGTCATATGTGTAAAACCCTTATGGGTATGTTGTATCAAGAAAGTAATATTAAATTTGATTTTAAAATGGCATTTTTGGACTCCTAAGACCAAGTCAGCCCTGCCAGTGAAGTCGGCCTAGAAGAGGCCTATTCGGCCACATAAGATGAGTATATATTGGAAGAGAATTTGACCTAATGTGACACCAATTGAAGCAAGCTCGATTTGCACCTAGAACAAAAGGAAAATCAAGTATGAATGGAAGGAATCAAAGGAAGAAACCAAGCAAAGGAGAGACACAAATCTAAGTCATTTAAGCTCACATGTGCGATATTTTTAGGGTTTTTGGTACAATTGAAGCACCGAGAATTGCAAGCCAAGCTGCAGACCTGATCAACAGGGTCGAGACCTTGTCGTGTTGTAGAAATAAAGAACTTTGACCTTCGTTGACTTGATAGAGTTTGACTTTTTTGGAGAAGATACTTTGGAGGGTTGACTTGGTGCTTGGTGGAAGTCTTAGTCTTGTTGTTGGGTATTGGTTGTCTCACTCTGATTTGATTCTATAAGAAGAAGAGTTTGATTGGGTTTTCCCCTAGGAGAGGGGTTTGGCTTGGTTGAGAACCTATATCTTGTGTGTTTTTGTTCTTGTGATCTTCACACATTTATGTATTGGTAATTGCTTGATGAAAGAAGATATAATAAAGAATTAAAGAGTAACACATTATCAGAAGTAATTATCAAGTAATGAGGACTCAAAACCCTAATTTCCATCCACATTGATTTCTCAACACTTCTCACCCTAAGGAGACCCCTCTAGCCCCTGGAAAAATTAAATTTGCATGTGGGAAAATTATTATTATTCTGATGACTTGTTGTATTCGAGGGCAAGCGGACACATTAGATCCTATGCAGGATTGCAGGTGGGTCTCCATTTGAGGCATGGTCTCCCTATACGAGGTCCTAACCCTCTAGAGGGCCACATTGGCACTTGTAGGGTGAGCGTTGAGAACCATGGGCATCCACCATAGCGGAGATTATTTCATGGATCCCCAACAATGCTCATTTATTGCTCATGTTCCACCTTTTGCATGAGGATGATGCACCTGGTTCACCATGCCCAGGCGGGTCCACACATGCACCATACACTTGGTTGATGTTCCAGGGTCTAGAGGATGTCTCCTGTTATAGAGGGAGTGCTTATATCACCATCCTAGCCCTTACAAATGGTCTACTGGCATTTGCGATCCACTTGGAGACCCATGAGGATTTTCCTTGTGAGCCCACACCCACTTGGGAGCACCACAGGTTCTTGCTTGGAAAACAAGGGGTCAACTGCTTGTACACTATGTTTGGAGGCCATTTCTACATCATGGCATTGTTGGTTTTAGGTAGCATCGTATGTGCTCTAGCTTCGAAATTTGGCGGAGGGGCTAGAATACATAAGATCTCCAAGACCCAGAAATCATTTGGAGAAATTCCACTTGGATTGTGAGTTATTAAAATAATTAATATTTTTAATGGGGTTCCTAAGTCTAAACTTAGGAAAATAAAAATATTAATGGCTGTTAATAAAAATATGGGTGAGAAGCTTCTAAGAGGCGAGGATCAAGTTTGTTTTAATCTTAGCCGTTGATTAGGGACTTAATCTCGGCCATTGATTCATCAACAGGAAAAGTATAACAAGAGGCTTAAGGGTAAGTTGGAGATACACCAAGTTGATCAGTCAGTTCGATTTTTCTGGGACATGGTTTGCTGAGAAAATCGAACAAGTGATCTGAGTTGCATTGAGGGGCAGAAGCAGAGATTTGGATCAGAGAGGAAGTTCCGAGAGAAAGAGTACATAGTAGAGAGGCAACTTGAGCATCAGGGAAGCAGCGCAGAGGCCTACACAGCCCAGGAGGGGCTCATGTAGGCTGGGAGGGTCTCTTGCAGTGGCAGTGCAGAGTATTTGTCAGAAGTCCGAGATTTTGTTGGAGAAGCGAGGTTCTGAGCTGGGAGCAATAGCCTTCCTCCAACAAATCGATCCAATAGAAGGGGTGACACAGTCTTCTTAAGACAAGATGCTGGCCCACGCAGTGATTGCGTAGGGACTTCGCAGTGTCTGCCGAGAGGAGCTAGATCGCTCATTGGATCAATTGTGACTTGGGGAATGAGGTAAACCCTTGTATGTATTTCTTGCTGCCGTGATTTGTCTGAAAGGTTAGTTGATGTGAGAGGCAACCTGTTGTACTCAGATTTTGCTTGGTTAGTAATACAAACCCTCTATCTGCTGCACTGGTTTTCCTGCATTGGGTTTTTTCGGGGACGTGATGTCCAAAAATAACAGTGTCCCTTATGTGTTTGTCTCATCTATTGTTTTAATTTATGATCTGTATGTCAATGTAGTCTGCAGTAGTGTTTTTCATCACTGTTCATAAGTTAAATAACCTGTTGAATGTTGAAATTTCTAAGTATTACTCATTAGATTTTTTTTTGCATTCTCTGGTTTATTTCGCCTAGTTGTTTAATTACTAACAAGTTAGTTAACCATATAAATACTGAAATGAACACAATACAGTCTCAACCATCTACATATCAACAACTGAAAGAAATAGACAAACACACAAGGGACACCGTTATTTTTGGACAATTGGCCCCGGAAAAACCCAACTTGGGAAAACTGGTGCAACAGTTCTGAGGGTTTTATTATTAAGCAACTTTCTTTGAGTATACTGAGTGCCAAACTAGCTCACCCGACAGAGAAAATAATCTGGCAGTAATACATCTCTTCGGAAGCAGATATTTTGAAAGTCTGCTCCACGAAACCCTCTCCAACACCTCTCTGAAGTACCGTGTCAGCCCTCCTGGCCACTGCATCATCCTGAAACCCTTTGTGTCAGTCCTCTGTGGCTCTGCGCAACCTCTCTGGCCCTCTGCGTCACTCATGCAGGCCCTTCTGGCCTCTGCGCAGTCACTGCTGGTCTCTGCGTGGCTCCTGCTGGCTTTGTGTCTACATCTCTGCCTCTGCACTGGTCTTCCGACGCTATCTCTACCTCTCTGCCTTGTACTCATTGCCTCTTGCTGCAACTCTGATCACTGGTTCGATTTCTCTTAGCAAACCCCGCTCTAGAAAATCGAATTGACTGATCACTCTGGTGTATCTCCAACTGACCC
Organism: Pinus taeda; assembly: GCA_000404065.3. Lineage (NCBI taxonomy): Eukaryota > Viridiplantae > Streptophyta > Pinopsida > Pinales > Pinaceae > Pinus > Pinus taeda. The sequence continues at coordinate 145,674 of APFE030161551.1, forward strand.
TCAAGCCTCCTGTTATACTTTTTCAGTTGAGTCTTCAACGACCGAGATTACATCTCTAATCAACGGCTAAGATTATATTTGGCTTGATCCATGTCCTTTAGAACCTTCTAACCCAGTTTTATATTAACACCCATTAATATTTTTATTTTCCTAAGTTTATACTTGGGAACCCATTAAAAATATTAATTATATTAATATCTCCTTCACCAGGCAGAATTTCCTCAAACCATTTTTGGGTCTTGGAGGTCTCATGTGCTTTAGCCTCTCCACCAATATTCATGGCTACAACACATCTGATGCTACCCCAAATCAACATTGAATGAAATAACAAGTAGGAGATGCTAAACCAGTGACTACAATAGGATTTTTGTTTGTAAAGATTCAGAAATTTTCATATCGTATCAGAGCATTGCAGATCATAGGATACTAAAGCCATCGGGTGGGAGATCTAGCAAATCTGTTGCAGTGAGGCAACTATCCCCAGTGACAACGCTGTTTGAGAGCCAGAGAATGTAGAAGAAGGGTGATGTAGTGCAGAAAAAGTGATGCAGAGGCTCACATAGTGCTTGTGTCAGCATTTTGAGCGAGGAGAGGGTGACGCAGTAGCTGGGAGGAGCCCACGCAGTGATTGTGTGAGCTTTCTGGGCCAACGCAGAAGCAGAAAGGAGCAGATTAGGCTCACACATAGCCACATCATCTTTCTGGACCAGGAAGGAGTGACACAGTGGCTAGGAGGAGCTGATCTAGCTCACGCAGTGACTGCATAGAGCCAAAGGAGCTCAGATTCTTCAGTTGCTGGGGCAAAAGGAGCAATGCGGATCTGATCTGAGGTGCTGGTGGGACACTGTTGCTGTTGTTGTAGAAAGTCCCTGTGGAGACGAAACCAAGGTAGAGGGAGTCACTGCCTTAACAGATTTCTTGACAAAGAAATCTAGATTCGGGTTGTCGAGTAGCAGTAAAGGAGGATTGGAGAGGGGTGATTCGACATTATTTGGCGAAGGGATTTCTGCGAAGGAAATCAGGACTTAGAGGGCGTCTAGAGGGAACTTGTTCCGTAGAGTATTTCTAGTGCCAAAGAAATCCAGATCCGAGTTTTGTTTGGCAGCAACGAAAGAGAGAGAAGAGAACTTGTTCGACACTCATTTGAGCAGAGATGGCAGTTAATGGACTGAGGGATCATGACAGATTGGATGGAGCATCAAACTTTGTCATCTGGAAGGCTAGGATCTTGGCAATCTTGGACAAGAATAACATCAAGGATTATGCCTTGAAAGTGGTTACTGTATCGGTCGATGCTGATCCTCTCAAGAAATACGAGGAGGCTCAAGCAAAGGCGAAGTGCATGGTCTTGGACAGGGTTAAGGATCATGTGGTCCAAGATATCGCTGAAAAGGAAACAACAAGGGAGATGTGGGAGGCCTTGACCACCTTGTATGAGGGAATTTCCATCCAGCAAAAGATGTTGCTTGAGAACCAGCTAAGACAGTATCAGATGTAGAAGGGAGAAGAAATCAATCCCTTCCTTCTCAAGTTGCAAGGGATTCGAGACTAGCCGACTTCCGTGGGGTCTACACAAAATCTTGAGTTCATGGTCAGGATTGCCTTGAATTTAGTCATTGAAGACTGGGAGACCTATTTCTAGAGCATCTTGGGCCGGGCTTCTCTCCTCGGTTGGGAGGAGATGCGGGCAACTCTTCGACAGGAAGAGATCAAGCAGTTAACCAAGGCAGGAAGTAGCGGTAAAGGAGTCACAGTCAAGGAGGAAGAGGAAGATGCAACTCTTGCATCAACGGGACAACAAGGGCAACATAAGAGGAAAAAGAAAGACATAATCAAAAGTCAAATGCTTCAGATGTGGGGAGCTGGGATATTTCGCCACTTAGTGCCCTCGGAAGAAGGGCAAGGAAGAGAAGTCTGACTCAAAGGTTGCTCCAGCGAACGCTGACAAGAAGGATGATGATGAGGATTACACCATGAGTGGTCATGCACCTCTAGAGAAGAGGTGGGGCGATATTGAGCTATAGTCAGGAGGACTACATGAGGGTCGGATCCGGATTCTTGAGGTGCATAAGCTCTTGGATCACATACGGTTACGAGAGCCCTTAATGACAGTAGCAAAATGACGGGAGTTAGTTGGTGCGAGGGATGATGGAGCGACAGTGGCAGATCTAGAGTGCCAAAGTCTGAAGCAACATAGTAGAGTGTTGCGCTGTGCGGGAGGCACAGCGCAGATACAACAACAACGCAGTAGCATCAGAGGGTCAACACAGATTAGCAGCAGAGGTAGCTTCACCATCACGGGGTATCCACACTGACCAACATGTCAGCTTTTGGGTGGCTTTTTCAGTTGCTTACTTCTCAACAACTGAGTTGCAGTGCAGCAGTTAACAGTGGTAGTGCTATGGGCAACATGATGTAGCATATTGAGAGGGAGTTGTAGTATAGATGCAGTAGTGGCAGTGTCATGGGAAACAATGCAGTGGATGAAGGGCAACAGGGCGAGCATCAGCAGCACAAAGGACCGATGTCATGGATCAGTGTGATACTTCTGCTGGGAAGTATTGCTAGAGCACATTCCTCGCTAAGAGGGAGTGTTGATGTTGGGTAGCATCGGATGTGCTTTAGCTCCGAAATTTGGTGGAGGGGCTAGAATACATAAGATCTCCAAGACCCAGAAATCGTTTGGGTAAATTCCACCCGGATTGTGAGTTATTAAAATAATTAATATTTTTAATGGGGTTCCTAAGTTTAAACTTAGAAAAATAAAAATATTAATGGGTATTAATAAAAATATGGGTGAGAAGCTTTTAAGAGACGAGGATAAAGTTTGTTTTAATCTTAGCCGTTGATTAGGGACTTAATCTTGGTCGTTGATTCATCAACATGAAACATATAAGAGGAGGCTTGAGGGTCAGTTGGAGATACACCAAGTTGATCTGTTGATTCGATTTTTCTGGAGCGTGGTTTGCTGAGAAAATTGAACAAGTGATCTGAGTTGCAGTGAGAGGGGCAAAAGCAAAGATTTGGATCAGAGAGGAAGTTCTTAGCCGAAGAGTACATAATAGAGAGGCAGCTTGAGCATCAGGGAAGCCGCAGAGGCCTACGCAGCCCAGGAGGGGCTCACACAGAGCTGACGCAGGCCAGGAGGGTCTCTTGCAATTGCAATGTAGAGTATTCGTCAGAAGTCGGAGATATTGCAGGAGAAGCAAGGTTCTGAGCCGAGAGGGATGAACAACAATCTTCCTCCAGCAAATCGATCCACCAGAAGGGGTGACACAGTGTTCTGAAGGCAAGACACTGGCCCACGTAGTGATTGCGTAGGAACTTCACAGTGTCTGCCGAGAGGAGCTAGATCGCTCATTGGATCAATTGTGACTTGGGGGACGAGGTAAACCCTTGTATGCATTTCTTGCTGTCGTGATTTCTCTGAAAGGTTAGTCGGTGTGAAAGGCAACCTGTTGTACTCAGACTTTGCTTACTTAATAAGACAAACCCTCTATTTGCTGCATCAGTTTTTTCGCATTGGATTTTTCCGGGGATGTGTTGTCCAAAAATAACGGTGTCCCTTGTGTTTTTGTCTCATCTATTGTTTCAGTTTATGATCTGTATGTCAGTGTGGTCTGCAGTTGTGCCTTTCATTGGTGTTTATAAGTTAAATAACTTGTTGAATGAAATAACAAGTAGGAGATGCCATACCAGTGACTACAATAGGATTTCTCTTTCTAAAGATTCAGAAATTTTCACAGGCACCCCTTGGACTTCATTAGGCCTCTTCAAAGGCCCAATGATTCACTTTATTGATCATTCAACCCTCTTGAGAGGCTTATTCTTGTATTATTGAGCTATTTGGTGGGTTTGTCACCAAAAGTATTGTTATTATGCACATTATTTTATTCTCGGGTTATTTTTAGTCCAAATTAGGCCATTCAAATTCCTTAGAGGGTTGTATAAATAGAAGAGAGGCATTCTCTCTCATTCATCATCACTTGGATTGGGTTCTTATCTCTTGTGAGATTTTCGCTATTCCTTTTGGAGGAGGATTTTGGATGTAAAGGATGAATTTGGATGTTTGGATATCTCTCTTTTCTTGGAGCTTTATTATTGGCATAATTTGGTGATTGGATATATTCTTTACACATGTAATAATGTTTTTCATGTTCATTTTTGTTATTTGATTTAATATATGAATGTTGTTGGGATTTTCGCTATACTAGATCTGAAATTTACTGCTTTTCTTATGCGAAATTGTGGAAATTTAATCTTTTGTAGCGTTGCATCATCTCATGTATCACGTGTGAAAGGGTGAATGTTCCTTGATATTGTTTCTATTGAACATATCTTGATAAGTCATCGATTATTGCAAATTGAAGTAAAAATTCTTCTAGTAGCTACTCCCATGCCCTAATTGCCATGCGAAGTTGCCTAGAAGGCTCCTTGATTGGGTGTAGTTCTTCTAAATCACAAATGTCATCTTGACTTCATCTTCCCCAAAGGATAAGGCTCTGATCCATCCATAGGTGATCATTTCCAAAGAGAATTCCTCTCACCTTCCCCTATTTTTCTAGGGCTAACATTCATATGTCACCTAGGGCATCACTTTTCTCATGATTTAGCCATCAAAAGAATTCGTTCTCTTGCCCACAATTGCGTTGGTGTGTCCTCAAGGAGCCCTCCAATTTCACTAAATTTCGATGGTGGGATCTTGAGATATTTTAGGCCCTAGATTGAAGATCAAGTCTTTCCCTTGGTTTCCCAGTGGCTAGTGACCTCATTGGGATCATAACATCAAATCATCAAAAGAAGATTCCTTCTTTGATCCCCTTGCTTTCCCTAATTAGGTCAAGTACATCCTTGTTTGATCAACTCCATATCCTTGACCTAATTTCGGGTCCACTTGGCCCTTTGTGGTTATGCAACTTGTTGACTCCAATTCCACAAAGATCACTTAGAAGCCAAGCATCCAGAAGGCCTTTTGAGACTAGGGACTTCCTTAACAAGGCATACTCTCAAACCCTATCCTCAAAAGCCCTTTTAGCCCTTCCTAGAGAGCCCATCACCTCACTTCTAAAGCAAGCAACCCATTTAATTGAGTCTCTCATGCGAATAGGCTTAGGAATCACTTATCTTATCATTGACTATATATATTCTCATGATTCCTCCCATCGGTGAAAGTCCGTAAGGAGCAGGGAGCCTTAATTGAGGTGATAGTGGGCTATCGCTCCATTATTGCCCTCGACCTAGTAGTTGTTATATAAGATCCCCTCCTAGGACCCTTGCTAGTTAGAGCGATAATAAGCCCCATCTCTCCTTATTCCGTACTTACCACTTTCAATCTCACATCATGAGCTCCTATTCCACTTGCCTTCTTCGATCCAATTTACCATTGGTTCATTGGGATTTGGCACTAACACATCCTTCTACCTTGGATAGGGCCGGGAAATGCACCCTAGGAGGTTGATGTAACGAAAACAAAAAGGAGTATGTGATGGCCACAAGGAAAAGAAAAGAAAAATCAAAATGCAAAAGATGGTTGGGACTTACAAATTAACACACGAGCAAAAGCCAAGCATGAGCTCTACCTCTCTCATATTGCCATCACTTGGGTCATGGGGCAATGTTGCCCAATCTCATTGAAGACAAGGAACCCTTGCATGTCCCGACCCCTAATGGGTGATCAATTGCCCCATCTTTAAAAGGGTAATAACTGCTATAGATCATACAAAGCAAGCTCCCATTTCTCGAGCTATGACCAGTAATATAAGGAAAAATCAAGAGAAAGTAAAAGGCAATATAGAGGGGTGGAAAAAGCAAAGGTTGAGGTAACTCTTGCATCCACGATTGCTCCCTCCTCCCATTAGTACACCTAGGATGAGGTATTCCATCATAACTGGTCTCTTTGACCATGGTACTTAGCCATGGAGTTACTTCACCTCTATTCCATCATTATTCACATGGAACCTGTTGACACTAATTATAGGGATTGGGTGAACAATTGTAATTAATGTAAATAAATAATAGAGAAAATGGAGAGTCATCGGGAGATGAATTGAACAGTCACTTCCTCTTGTATATAATAACGAACAATCTGAATGAAGAAGATAATTACATTTGAGGAGTTACCTCCTGGTTTGACATGGTATCAGAGCCATCTCCCAAAATTAACTTTTGTAACTCCTGGTATCAATTTTTTTCCATATACTTGGTATTCTGTCCCTCTATTCTCTGCTGCCCTTTGTCATCTCTGACATAAAATCCCTATGGTCTTTTTAGTAATTGTTGTATTATATTTTCGCTATTTGATAATGCCTAAACACACCATAACTTGCAACTCATTATACTCCTTCGCCGCAACTGTCACTGCAATCGTCGCTACTGAGGGAATATCACTGCTCCACAGTGGACTCGTCGCTTGAATTCTCAGAGGTAGCCGTTAAGGAACGCAAAGCTTTTCTTTTGAAGTTCGGAGTAACTTTTGTCATCTATGCACTTGTATCACAGCATCACAGTGCTTGTTTGAATGTCATTTGAGTATTCATTCTGCGTTGGCATTTGGTAAGTCCTTTTTCACCCATGCTCCACAAGATTGCATACACAGTGAGGGTTGTTCGAATAATCCATGGAGCATTGAAATACTGCAACTGGCAGCAATACCCACTGGTTGCTGTTCTCCACACTGGTCGCTGCTTGACCCTCGACTCTTTGCTACACAGTTGGCCCATACAAATGTTGTCTTGACTCTGCGATAACCATTTCTATATCCGCTCTGCGTTAACCATATAAATTCGCTATAATATGCAGCGAACACCTCTGGTGTCAAATAAAATACCACAGCACCTCCCAACACCTCAAATATCGTTGCTATTTCTGCTCATTCACCTCTTATACATTACTATATCGTGTGTTATCTGGGCATGTTATGCTATGAGTTTTGCAATTTAAAACAAAACGCATTGTATTAAAAACCTCTGACATATATTTATATCTGAATTGTATTTTTTTTTTTTACAAAACTACCACTGGAAGTCCTATTTTTTGGCAGCAGAAGTATATTTTTACAGTACACAGATTTAAAAAAAATAAAAATAAAAAATGCATTCATTGATATCTATCGTGGGAGTGGTTCTCACCGACAAGGAGAACTATCCAGAATGGTCACACAAAATCAAACACACTCTCATTTTTAATGAGCTGTGGAAAGGAGTGTGTGTTGGAAACGAAGACAAAGAGCCATACCAGCCTACTTCAGAGAAGGAATTCACCATTTGGGAAAATAAGAACAGCAAGGCTTATGCATTGATTGCAGCATCAGTAAATAAAGAGGTGAGTTGCCATATTTCACCATTTTCAAATGTTTTCGAAGCCTTACAAAAACTGAAGGAACTCTATGACTCACACTCTGCACTTGCAGTTGTTCAACTCATGATTAAACTGTTCACCCTTGAATTACAAAATGATGATTCTCTTGCTCTTGCATCAGAAGTAAAATCTATTATGCATGATATCAAAGTCACTAATGTTGAACTGGATATTCCTCGATAGCTTTTCTCAAGGCACTTTATCCCACTTACTCAAATTATCTTGAGTCATTGCAAGCTAATGGAAACCTCAACGATATTACCTTTGACTCCCTTGTGGAAAAATTTGCTGAAAGAGAGAAAGCTTTTGGGAAGAAGACAATTCCTCAGTCTTCTGAAGAGGCTGTGTGCCTTGCTCATAGAGAAAAGAATCTTGCTCAAGATTCTTCCAGAGGAAGAGGTGGTCGAAGAGGAAGAGGAAGAAATTTCAGAGGCAAGGGGGGAAGACACTCTCAAGGAGAAAAGTTAGATTTGCACTGCATATGCTGCAAAAAAGATGGATCACATGATGCATCCACATGCAAGTTGCCTTGGGACAGAATTGAGTAGGAAAGAAACCAACCCAAAGGTAAAACTAATGACAAAGGGAAAGGTAAAGCACCTGAATCCGCTCACTATGTTGTGGCACACTGTAATATTGGAGTAAATGAAGACTTATTTAATGCTTCACTTGCTTCTTGGAAAAATGAATGGTTGCTTGATTCAAGAGCAATTTGCCACATGACTTTTCGGAGATATTTTTTTGAAGAATTTACTGACAATGTTGATGGAGCAGTATACTTTGCAGACAAATCAAAACTCAAACCATCAGGGCTTGGCACAATCAGGCTTAAATTGCCTGGTCTTCCAGACTTTCTTTTGCATCATGTTCTATATCTTCCACAGTTGAGGAGAAACTTGTTGTCCTTGGTAGACATCCGCCAACAAGGGCACTCCATTCATATGTTTGATGGCAAGCTTGAGGTGAGAAAAGCATCACCCATTCACTTGTCATGACGGGGATAGAAGAAGAAAGGCTTCTCAAGCTGCAGGGTACCTCTGCTCTTGCACAAAATTTCTCATACATTCTCATTATGAAGAAGGTACATTTCCATCAAGTTTATTATGGCATGCTAGATTTGGACACTTGAACTATGACAACCTCCGCTTGTTGAAGAAAAATGGTTTTACTGGTTTGCCTACAATTCCTAGGAAAATTAAGCAATGTGATGCTTGCATTCTAGGAAAGCATAGCAAATAGTCTTTTCATGATTCACATTCCAGAGCACATAGAAAACTTGAATTCATTCATTCAGATTTATGTGGTCCAATGCATGTTCCTTCTGTAAATGGAAATAAATATATGATGACATTCATTGATGACTACACCAGAATGTGTTTGGTTTATTTATTGAAGAACAAATCTGATGCTTTTCAAGCATTCAAGAACTTTCATACATGGATTGAAAATGATGTACAATCTCATATTGGCTCTATTCGCACTGATAATGGAAAAGAATACACTTCAAATAAATTTGAAAACTATCTTCGCCAACATGGGATCAAACATCAAACAATTGTGCCTTATAATCGCCAACAGAATGGAGTAGCTGAAAGAATGAATAGGACAATCTTAAATATGGTGCACTCCATGATGTTTTTCAAAAATGTAAAATTGATGTTTTGGGTTGATGCAGTTCTATGTGCTGTATATGTAAAGAATGTATGTCCATCTAATGCTATTAGAAACAAGACTCCTTATGAAATGTGGTATGGGCACATTCCTTCGGTAAAGCATCTCAGGGTCTTTGGTTCCAC
>APFE030161551.1:154845-168270 GCA_000404065.3 Pinus taeda
TTCGCAAATGCAAAATCATTTCAAGAATTTGATAATCAGATTCCACATCTTGAAGGGGGGATTCCTATACTAGATCAATCTGTGGAATCTTCTTCTGAAGCACTCTCTCCCCCGCATGAAACTCCAACAACGGATGATAGTTTGAGTGATGTGATTGACATAATTGGGAGACTCAATCTTGATTCAGTCCCAACTCAATCAACGGAGCAGCCTGGACCATCTGAGAAAGGTCCCCCAAAGTCGCTGACAAAGACACTTGAATGTATTCATCTTGATGAGGTTGAAAGACAGGAACTAGAAATTCAGACCAACAAAATGGTGGTGATGTAGATGACTCTGATTCACCTGTTGATATGGATGTTTCTTATGATTGTGAATTGAATTTGTCTACAGATTTTGAACCAACTTTCTTCAAAGAAGCTGCTTCTCATGATGAATGGAAAGAAGCAATGCAAAAGGAGTATGATGCCGTGATAAAGAATGGCACTTGGAAGCTGGTTGATCCTCCATTAGGAACCAAACCAATTGGCTGCAAGTGGGTCTACAAGAACAAGTATAAAGCTGATGGTTCACTTGACAAGCACAAAGCTAGGTTTGTGGCAAAAGGTTTTGCACAGAAGGAAGGGGTCGATTATGAGGAGACTTTTGCCCCCACAGCAAAATGGGTTACCATCCGGACACTCTTTACCCTAGCAACTCAAAACGGTTGGAAGGTCCATCAAATGGATGTAAACACTGCTTTCTTGAATGGAGATGTAAAAGAGTGTTTTTATGTCCCAGCCTGAAGGATTTGTTGTAAAAGGACATGAACATAAAGTATGCAAACTTTTGAAATCCTTGTATGGCCTCAAACAAGCATTGTGAGCCTGGTATGAAAAACTAACTGAGCATCTTCTGAAACTCAATTTGAAACATTATGATCTTGATGATGCAACTTTATTTGTCAAGAAGGTTGGCAAAACAATTGTATATCTTGTGGAGATGATTTTTTGATGACAGGGAACAATGAGAGCTACATTGCATCCATAAAGAAGGAATTGAGGAAAGGTTTTGAAATGACTGATTTGGGCTATGTTCATTACTATCTTGGTATTGGACTAACTCAACATTCGAAGTCCATATTCCTTTCTCAAAAGAAGTACATTGAAGATCTGTTGAACAGGTTTGGCATGACTGAATGCAATCCTCTGACTACTCTAATGGAACAAAGCTTAAAGCTCACATCCATTGAAGGAAAAGAATTTGAGGATGCAACAAAGTATAGACAGCTTGCAGAGAGTCTCAACTACCTAACTACTACCAGACTAGACATTTCGTTTGCTGTTGGAATCCTTTCCAGGTTTATGCAAAAGCCTTGTGAGGGACATTGGTCTGTTGCAAAAAGAGTTCTAAAGTACTTGAAGGGAACTCAAGACTTTGGAATCAAGTATACATAGGTGGGTGACTTCAGCTTGATTGGATACTTTGATTCAGACTTCGATGGAGATAAAGACATTGGGGTATCTACTTCAGGTTATGCTATGAGTCTTGGATCAGGAGCTGTCTCCTGGAGATCATGTAAACAATCAGTTTTAGTAGATTCCACAACAGAGGTAGAATATGTGGCAGCAGCTAAGGAAACAAAAGAAATTGTGTGGCTTAGGAAAATTCTTGAAGATTTGCAGGTAAAAACAAGTACAATCGACTCCACTCATGATTGACAATACCTCGGCAATAAAGTTGGCCAACAACCCCAAGTTCCATGATTGAATGAAGCACATCAATACAAAATATCATTTGATTCGACATCATGTTGAGGCCAAAACAATCCATCTTCGTCATTGTTCCACTAATGAGCAAATTGTAGACATATTCACGAAAGCGCTTGGAAGAGAAAAGCTTGAAAGATTCAGAACAATGCTTGGACTCACCGACATCCCTTCAAATTAAGGGGGGGGGGGGGGATGTTGACACCTAATCATAGGGACTGGGTGAACAACTGTAATTAATGTAAATAAATAATAGAGAAGATGGAGAGTTATTGGGAGATGAACTGAACAGTCATTCCCTCGTGTATACAATAATGAACAACCTGAATGAAGAAGATAATTACATTTGAGGAGTTACCTCCTGGTCTGACAGAACCTATCGATTGAAGGGTGGACCAAGGACATGTCATTTCCCTTTGGGGATATAAAACACTTAATAGGGTCGTCAATTAACCGCTCCTACCTAGGGAGGTAACACCATTACGTGGCTAGAGCCGCAAATTTTGAAGAGAAGCCACATATGAAGTGTTATTATGCCCATTTCTTTCAAGCTTGGTTCACTTAGATGCAATAGTGATTAATGTACCTAATGAGGAAAGTTGCGACACTGGATATTGTTTGTAATTGGCAGTGGTTCCATATCTAGGTTTGAGCAACTTAATTGGGGTCCAAGTTCTGTAGAGAGACATATTGACACCCACAGGTGATGTGCTGAGAGTCATGGGACTTTGGACACTTATAGAGCATCTTTCGTAGCCATGGGCACCTTCAACACCCATACCGTCCCTTCGTTTGCCTTATTATTCATGGGGTGATGTACCTGGACTAATATGCCTCCAACCAACTTAATAGTATTCTTGGTGTGGCAAGTTGATCGAGGGCCTAGATGAGGTCTATCTCATGCCTTGAGACATGGGAGGGTTAGCACCAGCTTCAATGCTCTCAACATTGGAGTAGATTCAACCTTATTCATCACCTAGAGATCCATAAGACCTTGTTTTGTGCCCCAAACCCACATTTAGGGGCTGTAGGATGATTTACAGAGACATTTAGGGGCCAACCACTAGACCCTGATTTTAGGAGCCCTCTACACTCATCATGGCACTAGAGGAGCTCAACGCATGCCCTATAAGGGCCTACAAGAACACGATGTCAACATTTTGACCCTCCTTTTTGGAGATTTATCTTGTTTTCACATTAGCTACAACGTCAACCTGTGACCTTGACTAGTTTTTGCCAATTATTTTATGATTTTTGGGGCTTGTAGGCTAAAATTAGAGTCAGTAACACATGTATATATTAGAGATCATTTCATTTAATCTCTCATCATCAACAAACTTGGAGTTTTGCCCTCATAGAGGAACTCACATCCTCTCTTGTGGATGAACTAGAATCTTTGGATGCATTTTGATATTTGGAGTTAATCTTGGATATTCTTTTGAGCTACTCTTTGGCATAATGGAAGGAGTTCTTGTATTTTGTCTTGTAAGTGCCCTTATTTGTTGAAGATTTATTTTTCTATGTCTAATGTATGGAATTATTAATTCTAGGTCATGCAAAATTGTGGCCTAGTTTGTTGCAAATTGATTAATGTTGCTATCTAGGTGAATATTGCATGCATTACTCAGGTAGAACGTGTATTGAATAGTCCTTGTGGTGAACTCATTAAAGCTTTCCCATAAAAGTCCATATTTTTTATTGAGTGGGTGAATGCTCGAAATTTGCTTGTCCGTGCATCAAATTTTGACCTCCTTCAGAACGAGTTTGACTATCATAAATCATCCTTGACTCCCTTCTCCCAAGGGACAAGGCATCGATCAAGTTTTTTTGGTGATCATCTCTTACTTCAATCCTTTTTTTTCCCTCTAAATTTTTGTCTTTCCAAGGCTAGGGTAGAGAACTAGGGCTTAGGGTGAAATTCTAGGGAAGAGGTATTTTGGTGGATGGAGAGCCTAAACATAAAGAGGATAGGGTTTGCAACAAAACCTATTATTTTGGTGGGCATCCACTTCAATTTCATCCATAAATTCTTTTGCCCTAGGCATTTGCCCTAAGAGGGAAACCTTAGTCTTTCTTCCCTCAACTTAAGGATTTTATTGAAGGTTTCATGAGCCTTGGCTTAGCCAATATACATTGAAAGAAATATTTTTTCCTTGCCTTGACCTTGAGTTCCTCCAACACTTGTCAAATCCATCAAACCCTAGGTCTAGTGCCTTCCTTTCTAAGTATCTTGATAGAAAGCAAATTGCTTCCTTGTGAAGCCTTGAACCAAACGTGTGTCTATCTTGAATACCTCCTAGCGAGATCATTTCATACGGTAACTATAGAATACCTATTATAAGTGATTTCTTTCCCACCGAGACTCCTCCCATTGTTGAAAGTTTGTAAAGAGCAGGGGGTTTTGGTTGTGGTGACAGCGGCCCACTTGTTAGGTTTTGTAGCATCAAATGGTGTTCTAGTCTCGACTTTGGTCAAAGAGGCTAAGAAACACTAGGACTCTAGAACCAAGAAATCGTTTATGGAAAATCCACCTAGAAGCGACTCAATTAAGTTAATTAATCAATAATTAAATTTTTCCTAAGTCTAACTTATGGAAAATGATTAATTAAGAACAATTAAGTGAGAAAGGTGAGATTTCTCGAGAAAAACACACAGACCAACTTAGAAATGATGTCAACCATTGATAAGGTCTTGTTTGTAGTAGTTGGTGATCCAACTGGAGATTATAAGAGGAGGTCGATGGGGTTGGAGCAAAACACACAAACACTCGAGGTCGAGTTCCTTGGCAAAGATTGGGCTTCCCAGTTGCAATCATTCAACAAAGGAGAGTTCGAGCCAGAGAAGGGATGCAGAGATAGTGAGGGGAAGAGATAGTGAGTCCAGAGGAGGATTTCTAGTTCCGGGGAGGCAACATCAAAAGACAGAGGTATTCCACAGGAGAAGGTGCTCAAGGGCTTCGCAAATGCTTAAGTGAGCAGTTTGATTTAGCTGAGAGGGAGATCGATTTAGCTTCCAGAAGTCGGGAAAGTCTTCTAGAGGTCCGGAGAGTCTAGAGTTGCGTAGAGCTAGACAAGATCCCTTGAGGGTAGCATCAGAGAAGTGTTGAGCATTGGGTAGGTGTTTAGCATCAGTTAGGTGTTTCCTCTTGGATCAATACCCTTGCTATAGGGGCCCACAGTATTCAGTAGTAGACGGATCAATGTCAGATGACACAGTCAGTTCTTGAGGGACAGTTGCAGTACTAGTTGTAGTCAGATGCTGAGGAGCACAATGCAGTTGCAGTGCAGACAGACTCAGTCGATAGTGCAGAGATTGGTAGCAGTCAATGACTTAGGAGACAGTTACAGTCCATAAACACAATTGATTCAAAGATCCTGTTCTCGATTGCAGTAGTTGTAGCAACATGAGATCAGTTGCAACACAATATAGAGTTGGTGACATTACAGGGTGTACAGTGCAGTGTCAGTAGCAACATAGATGCAAGTTTGGTTTAGCTACAGTGTGGCAGATGAATCAGAGTTGCGCAATAGTTGGTGGGCAGTGACATTGGTCACAGTTGTCAGCCATTAACAACGTGTATGGAGGTTGTTATAGAGATTGTGTGAACACCTGCCTCACTAAGAGGGAGTGTTAGTTTTTGTAGCATTTGATGGTGTTCTAGTCTCGACTTTGGTCAGAGAGGCTAAGAAACACTAGGACTCCAGAACCTAGAAATTGTTTATGGAAAATTCTAGAAGCAGCTCAATTAAGTTAATTAATTAGTGATTAAATTTCTCCTAAGTCTAACTTAGGGAAAGTGATTAATTAATAACAATTAATTGAGAAAGGTGAGATTTCTTTAGAAACTCACATGGATCGACTTAGAAATGATGTCAACCATCGATAAGAAGTTAATTGTGGCCGTTGGTGATCCAATTGGAGATTATAAGAGGAGGTCGATGGGGTTGGAGCAAAACACACAAACACTCAAGGTCGAGTCCCTTGGCAGAGATCGAGCTTCCCAGTTGCAGTGATTCAACAGAGGAGAGTTCGAGCCAAAGATGGGATGCAGAGATAGTGAGGGGCAAAGACAGTGAGTCCAGAGGAGGATTTCTAGTTCCGGAGAGGCAACAACAAGTGATAGAGGTATTCCACAGGAGAAGCTTCTAGATGCTAGGAAAGTCTTCCAGAGGTCTTGAGAGTCACTTCCAGCAGTAGAAATAGGCATGATGGCTTGATCAAAGAGGGATTCTAGCGACACGTGTGAGGGTCTGTGCAAAGGCAGTGGAGAAGGGCCTGCGTAAAGGTTGGACGACCAGTTTTCAGAGGGAGCCAAGTGCCAAGATTGCTTGTGGTGAGAGAGAAATATTCTCTCTAATTATTTTGGTAAGATATTTATTGATTAGATAGCTAGCTGGGCATCCACAGATTGTACTCAAAATTTCTCAATGTTACATAATAATAAAACCCTCAGCTACTACATTGGTTTTCCCACATTGGGTTTTTCTATGGACAATTGTCCAAAAATAACTGTCAATTTATTTTGCGTGTGCTATCCTTTTATTAGGTTCTAGTTTATTTTCACAATGTTTTTTATTTGTGAAGAAATTGTAGAGTGAATTATTTGTTATTTGCCGTAGGTTGTAGCAAATAAACTTTTAAATAATTAACCAGTTAGAAGAATAATATCCAGTTGCTGCATTTCAAGGGAATTTTCACACCACTACCCCATTGTTGCTTCTTGGTCTTGCTTGTGCTTTGTAGGGTTTCACTCTCCAATGTTGAAAATGTAACTAGTATCGATATTCATGATTGTTGTTTAGCTCATGATATAATGTATTTGTCAAAAGAAAAGAAAAAGGAATTATTGTCAAAGAAAAATTATTTATAAGCATGGGTTTCATGCTCACTTGATTATGTTTCTAGATCAAAGCACCCATTGGGTGCTTCTAGGGTTGTGTCATGTGTCATAGTTCTTATCATAATGTGATAGACCCTCATTGGGCTTTTTTATCAAAGAAGAATTTGTTTTAATGTAATTTGGTCAACTATGGCTCCTCTACGAAGTTGGCCTCATAAAGGGAATTCAACCACATAAAAAGATTATATATAGAAGTGCAATTTGAAATTTCGACCTATTGAGGCATCCAATAATTGAGAGTTCGATCTGTAATTGAAGGAAGTGCGAAGGCAAGAAAGAAGACTTGAAAAAGAAGAAAACCTTAGCGAACAAAGGAGGAACCCTATTGAAGTGTAGAAGACCATTTTCTCTTATTTCTGGTTCACACGTGTGAAATTTTGAGTTGCAGGAGGGGCCGAAATTGCAGGTCTGCAGTAAGGCTGAAATTCTGATGGAGTAGGGCCGGAATTTATGGTTGATGCAGTGTTGAAAAAGGTTAACTATTGTTGATTAGAAGCTGATTGGAAGGTTGACTTGGTTGATTGGAGATCTTTGTCTTGGTTGTCTCCTTTGATTTGGTTCTAAGGGAAGAGAAGAGAATTTTGGGTTTTTCCCTAGGAGAGGGGTTTTGCCATGGTTGAGAGCCTACCTCCTTTCTCCTTATTGTTTTGATCTTGATGCACTTATGTTTTGGTAGTTGCTTGATGATAAGAAAATAAAAGAAGACATAAAATAAGATAGTAAGAATTCAAAGAAATCACAAGTAATTATCAAGATAAGATTTTTTTTTTTCCTTTCTGATTTTCTAACATGGTATCAAAGCTAAGGTGAAGTAGAAGAAGAAAAGGGCAGCTTGAAGATCAATAACTCTCATCATCTTAAGGAAGGATTTCATCTACAAGAAGGAAGGAAGTCTTGAAAGGTAATATAGAAGTTTTCGTTCCCTATAAGCAGGTTTGGAGAAGAAAACCTATTGAAGGCTACAAAAATATCTATATTTCATCAAGTGTCACAGTGACACGTATACCTATGGCATCATCAATAAAATATGAGAACAAACTTCAAGGTGCCTCTAGCTTTAGAGCATGGAAGACAAGGATGGACCTCATCCTTGCAAGGAATAAACTATTGGAATTAGTACAAGGAAATGTCAAAGAACCTACAAATGAAGCTGGAAAGGAGATGTACAAAGAAAATGACATTATAGCCATGAGTCTAATAGTGGATGGAGTTAAAACAACTTGATTCCCTACATATCCACAGTAGATACTTCAAATAAAATGTATGATGCTCTCTCCATGTTATTTACAATCAAGAATATTGGACAAGTGGCAAGTCTAATGGATGAACTTTGAACTGTCAAAATGACCAATGATGATACAATGTCCTCTTACTTTGTAAGAATTGCCTGTATAAGAGATGAAATACGAGTAGTTGATGGAATAATCCCTAATAAGGAACTTGTAATTGCTGCCCTTCTAGGACTACCAAACTCTTGGATTGCCTTTGCAGCTGGAATTAGTAGTTGGAAAATTCTCCCTCCTTTGAGGAAATGTGATCTGCCTGTATCAAGAAGAAGCTCGTCTTTCCTTAATAGGAGGAAAGCAACAAGATGAAGAAAATACCTCAAATGCCTTATTCTGCCCGTTTCAAGAAGATAGAGGAAACAAAAAATTCAAGGTTCCAAGGAAAAATCATAAGGAGATTGACCTTTCTAAAATGGAATGCTATCATTGTCACAAGATGGGACATTATAAGAATCAATATCCTGATAATCCTAAGAATAAGAAGAGAGAAAGAGATCAAGCTACAATTGGAGTTAATGAAGCTCCACCAAAGAAGAGCAAAACAAAGGACTCTGAAGTCAAAGTCTTATTCTATTAAGTCTTTAGTGATATTATCCCTTATATATCTTTTGCTTATAGTATAGGTTATTGTTTTTAGGTCTTTTAAAATTTCTCTTAGGATTTATAGATATAATATGCTTTGATAGAAAGTTCTTGAGTTTTGATCAGTTGAAGAAATCCCTCACAAAGCTAGATTGATGCAAGTTCAAGAGGGAGCTTCCACCTTTTCCTAAAAAAGATAAGTATTTCTTATTTGTTTCATTATTTTGTTGATTCTCTCTATACATATTTAGCTTTATTTTTGATGCTTGATTATAATCCTTTCATTGTGCTTTTTTTGGAAGAAGGATTGCAGATATATTCTAAAGAAGAAAGGATCATGGTTAGATTTAGAGGGAGCCTCCAAAAGGAAGACTTGAGAAGCTTTGCTGCAAAAAGAATCCTTCAATAAGAAGCCTTATAAGGTTTGTGAAAGACACAACTCAAGGTATGTTTAAGATTGCAAGATTTGTAGCAAATCCTTATCATAAAAGAAGGTACGATCATTTTGCTTAATAATTTTCTCATGTTTAGGGTTTTGCTATATAATCGAAAAGATTCTTTTGTTAAGGTGTTCATATTAAGTCAACTATTGTAATAACTATCTTTTGCTATTTATTCATTTTAGTGAAACCCTAGCCTTTTGATTTTTAGGGTCTTTTAAGGCATACGATAAAATCCTAGCTTTTTAGGGTTTGATGACATTTCTAGGGTTTATGATAGAAACTCTAGTAAAAGTTGAAATAAGATTCTAGGACTTAAAAGAGGAACCCTAGATGCTTTCATTATGGTTGAAACCCTAACATGATTTAATTGTTGGATATCTAAGTTTTGATAATAATATCTAAGGTTTGTGACAAAACCCTAGCAAAGGTTATTTTAAGAGTCTAGGGCATAAAAGTGTAATCCTAGGTGTAAATGCTTTCGTACAATTGAAACCCTAACAAGGTTTAGCTTTTGAAAATCTAAAGTTTATTTTCTTGTTTGAAGTTTTGATAACCCTAGATGCTCTGATTGTTAATTTCATGCTCTCGTACATATATATTTGTGTCCCTTGTTGTACTTGTTGTTGAGATTTGTAGGCACATAGTTTGCAAGAAGTTGTAAAGAGGTATGCCTACCTCATACTTGATGATGACCTTATGATAATGATGATCACGATGGAAAGAGGGAGCTACAAGAACCCTAATGACTTTGAAGTTTACATCAATGAGTAAATGATGATCTTGTTGCCATATGAAGCAATGAAGTTTTGGAAGGTCGAAGTTCTCCGATGATATGATGATACAAAAGAAAGAGCCTGTGTAACTGGAAGAATAAAGTTATTGATCTCCCTATGTTGAGAAGGAGCTTGAATGAAACAAAAGTGTAAATCCACCATAGTTAAGAGAGAGAACATGATCTTGGAAAATATCGATAAGGAAAAGAATCAGAGAATGGTTGAAGCACTACTGGTGGTTATTCATGAGGAAGACTTGGTTGTTTTGAAAAGAGCTGAGGCTGAGCTTGGTGTTGCTTGAGAATATTGGAAAAGGAAGCTTCTGTCGAGATTTGTTTGGATATTACGATGAACTAAGCAACATTAGAATGTTTGAGGACCCTATAGACTATGCTCGCATATTGATAATAGGAACCAATATATTGGAAGTGATTGGGGTTTTGAGGCTACCATATGTTTAGATGAATGAACAAGTAGCTAATGTGTTGATCTCTCCCTGAGAAGCTTGAATATTTGATGAGGCATGTTTGGATTTTCAGATATCTCTGATTTGGTTGGTGTTGAGGTCTCAATTATAGTTTGGCCTTGATGATGTCTAGATTCCAGTGTGGGAGGGTATCTTGGTCTTATTGAGCTCTATTTTAGTGTTAGACCTTGTTGATACCTGGATCCCTGTGAGGGTAAGTGTCTTGGCATGGAGGCCTAAATGGTATTTATCTTGTTGGATTCAGGGTTGCAGGGGTGCGCCACCCCCCCTCCCCCCCCTTCGAACTCGCTCCACTCGGGAGAAGATTAAGACTGACATCGAGAGCACACTCCCGAAATTCGCTCCCGAAGGGATCAAATTTCAAGAGTGCGCTCCCTTGAAAAAATTTCGCTCCTTGATTTTTTGGGAGCGAACAAGGGAACGGTTGGAGAGCGTTCACTCCCTAACCACTCCTATTCACTTCGGGAACGAATTTTTTAGGTAGAAGTGGTTGAGAGACCGCTCTCGCCTAAAAATATTTGCTCTCTGTGGGCAAAAAAGGCATGGTTGCATAGGTGTTTTTGGAGGGAGGGGAGGGGCGAAAGAAATAAAAGGCCCTCCTCCCCTCCCATAATTGACCATTTGCGTATGTGAGAGCAAGACAGGGCTTTTGGCATTGGAGCTTGAGTTGAGGAGGAAGATTGAGAGGAAGATTTAGAGGGTTGCTTGGAAGCTTGAGGAGCTTGCAATGGAGATTGGAGCTTGGGATTGAAGGCCAAAGAGGTAGGATCTAGACCCTAATCTAGCATTTGTGTTTTTTATATGCTCATTGTTAAATGAAAATGTTCTCTTCTCTTTCCTGTTACGAGTCCTCCATTTTATTGCAGGTAAGCAACTATAACTCCACCAATGTTCAAAACTTCAAGCATCATGGCTATATGGCTTGGCATTCTCTCGATGTTGGTTCCTTTTTTTGTTATGATGGTCGTGGGGAGTAGAAGCAATGTTTTAAAAACCTGAACCAGTGACCGGACTGGTCTACCTAATGAACTGGGTTTCGAACTGGAACCGGTCAAACCGGCACTGGTCAGGTCTAAACGAACAGGTTTTAGAAAAATACATTAAATAATTATTTTTTAATGAAAAACACTATTTTTAATGTTTAAAACCATGATTCCAAGCCAATAGAGATAGAATATGCAAAGATTGCTCATTTATACACCATGTAAATGTGAATATATCAAAATGGCATTGAGTGCAATACATATCATCGACAAAATACATAAGCAATGAGGCTCTAAATGGCCTCTAGAGTGAAAAAACAAAGCCTACAAACTATGGGGCTAGTGGCCTACTACAAGTCTACATATATGATAATAGTGATCAACATTATCACTTGAAACTTCTCATAAGTCATCATGATCAAAGTCAGTTGGTTGAGTCTCGACTCTGCAATTGCTTGAGTCACAAACTTCTCTATTGGTTCAGTGACTTGAGTCTCAAACTTCTGAAGGTATTCTACCCTAATATGCCCTATTACTTCATTTGGTGCTCCACATGGCTTTACATGGCCTCCTATCCCAACCAAGTGTTGCTTGAACTTGTTAATACCCCCTCCTTCAATAGATTTTTGGCAATATTTGCAGATCATTTTGCCATCAATCATATCACAATGAGCCCATGCAGTATCCTTGGCTTTTTGAGGCATGGTGACTACTACTTAGCTTAAACTCTCTGCCGTTCCACTACTTCAACCACTCTCCAAGCTCCCAATCAAACTCACAAATACTCCAAATGAGATGTGTGAGACAAATGAGAGGGAGAAGGGCCTTTTAAAGACTTGGAGAGGGTGTTTTTGGAGGGAATGAACCCTTACTTTCCCTCTAAATCACCCTAAAAAATTGGAAAACAATGCTGCGTGGGTCCTCTGCGGCCGTGGCAGCTATTCGACCGATTTAGGACGGAACTGGCTGGTTTGACCACAAACTTGCTGGTTCTGTCCTAAACAGGCCGATTTAACCACAAACCGTCTGGTTCCATCCTAAACCGGCCGGTTCAGGCCGATTAGGGCAATTTTTAGGTGAAATGGTGGGTAAAATCGGGTTTTTCTACTGGTTTGACCTGGTGGGTTTGCTAACCGGCTAGTTTGACGGTTTACCATAAACATCCCAAACACCAAATTAGTTGTAGAAGACATGAAAACATGCATAGTTTTGCATAAATCAAGATAGATATGGCATCCATGATTCCATTGTAGTTATTAGTATGTACCATAGTTTTAAAATTCGACCGATTCGAAACGGAAACGGCCGAGTTGATCCGTTTCATTGGCCAAAACTGTGACTCAGTTGAAGAAACGGTTCAGTTGACCGAGTCAGCCATGACTCGGCCGAGTCACTCGGCCTTTTCCATATTGACTCGGCCGAGTCATAAACAACAGCCTGTAACCCCATCCAAAACAACGATTTAACATTTTTTAATGAAATTTTAAGGTGTTTGCTGATTGGTTTGGACTCCAATGTGTTTTATGAATTAGCTAAATGTTATTTGGGGTCCATTTCCCCCTCCCAAACCCTATTTAACACACTCAAATGCTTTCTACTATTCATATGCTATTCAAATTTCATGGCAATGTTAAATTCTTAAAGTAAAAGTGACATTCTCCTTAATTTTCATTTTCATCCTTTTACTTAAATTTTTAACATTACCATGAAATGACTCAGGATGTTTGAGAGTGGTTTCGGCCTCATTGGATTTCATATGGAGAAAGTAGAATTTTAGATTTCATTCAAAATCCAGCAGACTTATCAGTTTTTTCGGGATTTCAGGATTGGAGGATTGCAATGTTTCCATTGAATTTTGTCATGTATTAGGGTATGGAACTCATATATAATCAAGAGCACCAATCCCTCTATGTACCTTGATGTTAGTGACATTGGTTGTCGAACCCCTCTGGGATTCTCTCCCAAACCAGGAGCTTATGAAAATGTCGCTCCTGCTCCCATTTTCGCTCTCGCTCCCCACTTTCGCTCCTGCTCCCAAGTAACACTGAGCCAGATGATGTTGGCAACTCTAGCAGTAGACAGTAGTACTGGTCACAAACTTTTGTTGTAGAGGCCATTTATAGCCTCCTTGGTTATGTGTTTTTGTTTTGATCTCTATATCATCATTGTGTATGTATTGGACAATGCACTGGGTGCCATTTTGATATAATGGATATATTCATG
>APFE030161551.1:168732-181771 GCA_000404065.3 Pinus taeda
CAATCATCTATATTCTAGCTATTACAAACATACATCAAATTTTTAAGCATATTATAAAACATAAAACATTTAAGCATATTATAAAACATAAAACATAGAGCATATTATGATTTATCTAGCAAGTGAGCAACTGTCAACATTTGTCATGTCCAAAATTCAAATAATAATGTTTACGAAATAGGTCACTTGGTCACCACCAAGACAAAAAGGTTCAAATTCACAAGCCTACAAGTCTAATGATTAATCAATGACAAAAGTAGTAAGTTGTGAATATATCTACTAATATCTCCTCCTTCCACCACGAAGAGAACGTGGTGGAGGGCCTCCATGTGGTGGCAATGAAGAAGATGGTGCCTGTGGAAGTTGTGGCACTGAAACTGATGAAGATGAACCCCCTGTTGTTGGTGTTGAACCATGTAACCTAGGAACCAAGGGACCAGATGGGCATGGCATCTCAACTCAATCATCATCATCTTGGAATCGCTAATTGCATGCATGCTCCCAAATGGACCAGTGGTAAGCATATAGATGCTCAATTATGTTCGTATGGAACTTGTTTCGGAAAAAACCGAAACGCGTTTCCAAAAAACTGAAACATGGATCCAAAAAACCGAAACGTGGATCGGAAAAACCGAAATGCGTTTCGGAAAAACCCAAAATGCGGATCGGGCCGTAAGGTTCTGAAATGGCAGGAACTGCATTTTTCAGCTCGATCCGCATTTCGGAGGGTGGATCCCCCACGGATCCATATGGATCATGGATCGGGCTTTTGATCCGTGGGGGGGGGGGACATTTCCTACAACACTGGTCACAACATCAAAGAGCCAAATTCATAAGGGAAGAGGAGGAAACCCAATACAAATCTAAAAGATCAAAGGGTGACTTTGAACATGAGACCACTAGCCCACAATCACATAGACTAAGAACTCCATCAACATCCTCTCATGGTAGTGGATATGGAGCTGGAGGCATAGGAACAAACATCCCTTTAATGCGTATAAACATATCAGATTTCCTTGATGAAGGGTGTAGGAATGATGTGGATTCAAAAATTTACTGGTTTCTCTATGCATGTGGGATACCATTCAATGTTCTTCGCTCACCTTATTGGCATGAAATGGTTTCTGCCATTAATGATGCCCCTAAAGGATACAAGATCCCTGGGTATGACAAGGCTAGAATTGTGGGACTTGATCATGAAAAAGCAAAAATAACATATGCTTTGGGTAAAATGACAAATTCTTGGAATTGCCATGGGTTATCCATTGTATCTGATGGCTGGACAAATGTAAAAGGAAAGCCATTGATAAGTGTTCTTGCTGTGTCTACTAGTGGTGCAGTCTTCCTTTCAACATATGATTACTTAGAAAAGTTCAAGACTGCCATCAACATTGCGCAACTATTACTTCAAGCAATTGAAAGTATTGGGCCATAAAATGTAATCCAAGTCATCACTGATAATGCTTCTAATTGTAAGGTAGCAGGAGCAATTATTGAGGATGGATACCCCAACAAATTTTGGTCTGGGTGTTTGGTTCACCCAATGAACCTTTTGATGCATGATATTATTAAGAAAAAACACCCTCAATACAAATGGATTGGTGATTTGTACATAAGAGGCAAGAGAATGATAAGATTTATTACCAATCATAGCAATACCATGGGCTTTTCCGCAGTCACTCAAGTTTGGAGTTGTTGAAGATTGCGAAAACTAGATTTGCTAGCTATTACCTCACCTTCAGACACCTTTTGAAGGTAAGAGAGTCATTGGATAACATGGTATCAAGCCAATGCTGGCAGGTATTAAAGGACAGGGCTCCAACCGCAATTGATAGGCAAGGTTTTGATGAGGTGGAGGACACTGCTCTTGATGGTTTGTTTTGGGCACATGTGAAGGAAGTTTTGGAATACACCAAGCCCATTTATCACATGATTCGTTTTGCAGATACAAATGCACTAGTGATTGGAGAGGTGTATGAACAGATGGATATATGTTGGAGCAAATAAAAGATATTGTTTAGGAAAAGGATTCCAACTTGTATGATATTATTCACAAGTTTGTGTGTGCATGGTGGGATAAACTTAATGTTCAACTACATGCCTTGGCGTATATCCTTACACTAAAATACTACTCTCCATCTTCGTTGGGAAAACCTACACCTAGGAGTGGGGCTAGGAGCAAACCCCATACAGATCCAGAGGTACAAAATGGGTATATGAAAGCATTAGACAGATTGGTCCCTGACACGAAGGAGTGTGTTAGATTGCGTCTTGAATTAGGCAAATACTTCACCAGCACTGGAGTATTTGGTTCTTTGCATGCAATGGAAGATAGGGACATATTTGATGCTATCACATGGTGGGATGCGTATGGGAACTAGGGACTTTGCGAGAATTGGCAAAAAATGTGCTTTCACATGTTGTAAATACTTCTTCTGCAGAGAGGTGTTGGAGCACCTATAGCTTCATCCATAATGTGAGAAGAAACGGACTCAATGAAAATCGGGCATAAAGCTTGGTTTATGTGCACTACAACTTGAGGTTGTTGAGTCATTATTGTGATCAGGCTCGTGTTGATACATCATATACAACTTGGGACAACAACCTAGAGGAAGATAATTTGGAGGATGACTCTCTACATCTAGAAGAATTGGAAACAAAACTTTTGAAAGATGATGATGAAGCAACAATAACCATGCCACCCTCATCATCCAGTAGTAGTGGTTGAGTTCCACAATTTTTGCCTTTGCTGCCACCACCTCCATCAACATCTACATCTTCACGGGGAGGTCATGTGCCTTTTGGTTTTGGTCGTCCGACTACGCAGGAGGAGACATCCAGTAGACCACCATGACCTTCTCAGAAATTAGACATTTCTCGTGGCAAGGGCCACAGGAAGCAGTAGATAATGGATTTACTTATTTTTTCTAGTTTCTAGTAGTTCTTACAACTGTTTACTCTTTCATATTTATTATGATATTTTTTGTAAAAAATATATGACAATTTAAGTTTGAAGTTTGAATTTTGAAGTTGGCAATGATAACTCATTGGTAATGAATTATGAATATATTATATGATGCTTCGCAAAAGTTGAAAGTTGAAACATTTTATTTCATGTTATATATTCTTTGTTATTGTTTGGTTACTTGGTTATGGTAATGATTACAAGTTACAACTTTAGTGATCAATGATGATAAATGTTATATATTGAATTTTGAAAGCTTGAAACTTTAAGATTGATGAATCATCAGAGTCGATATGGTGTATGTTACTAACTTGTGGATGTGGTTGATGAAGATTATAACTTCTAGATGATTGGTGTTATATGGTTCAATCCATGTTTTTATAATTTTTATATTTAAGTCATCATTCTACATGCTTTTGTTGACATATATGCATCAAAATATATATTATATAAAAAGCTGCTCTCGATTCGCTCCTAAACCAAGAGCTTTTGAAAATGTTGCTTCCCGTTCCCGCTTCTGCTTCCACTGCCTCTCCCAAGTAACCTTGGTTGGATTGCTACCAAGTTTGTAGCCTGATGGTACCTATAGTAGCATGTTGCCTTGATGACACGTTAGTCACTATTAGTGTCTTGGAAATGACACTTGGATCCTTGAATTGGTGTCTTGATGTTGACATGTAGATCCTTGAAATAATGTCTTGACACTTGGATCTTTGATATGATATCTTGGCAGATTGGTATCTAGCATTGCATATGCTGTTGTACTCTTCTTGGAACATTTCAAACTGAGGTCAACGTTGTACCAGTTGAACAGTTATGAATACGTCCCTAGTTAAGAGGGAATGTTGAAAATGTAACTAGTATTGGTCTTCATAATTGTTGTTTAGCTCATTACATAACATATTTGCCAGAAGAAAAGAAAAAAAGAATTAATGTCGAAGAAAAAATATTTATAAGCATGGATTTCATGCTCATTTGATTATGTTTCTAGGTCAAAGCAACCATTGAGTGCTTCTAGGGTTGTGTCATGTGTCATAGTTCTTATCATCATGTAAGGGGCCCTCATTGGGCTTTTTTTATCAAGGAAGAAAAATTATATTTATGTAATGTAGTCAATTATGGCTTCTCCACCAAGTCGGCCTCATAAAGGGAATTCAACCACACATAAAAATTATATATAGAAGTGCAATTCAACCTATTGTGGCATCCAATAATCAAGAGTTCGATTTGCAATTGAAGGAAGTGCGAAGGCAAGAAAGAAGACTTGAAAAAGAAGATGAAAACCCTAGCGGAGAAAGGACGAACCCTAGCGAAGTATAGAAGACCATTTTCTCTTATTTTTGGTTCACATGTTCGAAATTTTGAGTTGCAGGAGGGGTCGAAATTGCAGTTCTGCAGTAAGGCTGAAATTTTGATGCAGTAGGGCTGAAATTTATGGTTGATGCAGTATTGAAGAAGGCTAACTATTGTTGATTAGAAGTTGATTTGAAGGACTATCTTGGGAGGATGACTTGGTCGATTGGAGGACGTTTTTATCTTGGTCAAGGGTCTTGGTTGTCTCATTTGATTTGGTTCTAAAGGAAGAGAAAAGAATTTTGGGTTTTCCCCTAAGAGAGGGGTTTTGCTTTGGCTGAGAGCCTACATCCTCTCTCCTTATTGTTTTGATCTTCATGCACTTATGTTTTGGTAGTTGCTTGATGATAAGAAAATAAAAGAAGACATAAAATAAGATAATAATAATTCAATGCAATCATTAGTAATTATCAAGATAAGAAAATCTTTCCGCCTTTCTGATTTTCTAACATCCAAGACTTGCTAGATTTTGTGGCAACAACACCTTTGGAGAGATGTGATCTATTGGGCATTTTTTGTATTGGAGCTATATTCTTGTTTTTGGAGAAGTTTCCTTGGACCAATGATTGGATTGTACATGCATATTGTCTTGTAAGTGCTTCGTTATTGAGAATTTCTGATTTCATGTCTATTGTATGGAATAAATTGATGATCTAGGATTTTCCTACTATACCCTAATTTATTGAATATCAATTTTATGGAAGTTAGGTCTCATTATTGCATGCATTAATCATTGTATGATATGTGAATGATAATCCCCTTGGTGAATCTTACATTAGCTCTCCCAAGTGAGTTTTGCTCCCTCACAAAGGTAATAATTAGGGTTTTGTTGTTAGGGCATCAAAATATCCTTACTCCTTTACAAGTTTTAGCCATTCATAAGAATCCATAGACTCCATCGACCCTAGGACTAGGCATTGGCCATGTCTTGTTGGTGATCAAGTCATTTTTTATCCACAAATTAAATTTCTCTCTCTTTCTTTAATTCGACCCTCCTAAGGCAAAGCAACTCAATTAGGGCTTAAATGCGAATTAGCTAGGAAAGGGAAGTTTTGGTCTTGGAGAGTTTCAAGATTAGGGGTTGTAGTGGTTGCATCAAAGTCATTCCTCTTGGTGGCCATTCTTTTCATTTTCATTCATAATCTCTCTTGCCCTAGTTATTTGCCCTAGGATAAAACCCTAGTTTGGTTAAATCTTCAACTTGATTGCTTGTTGAAGGTTCATGTGCCTTTGTTTTGCTAATAGTCATTGTTGGAAACCTTTTCTTTACACCTTGACCTTGGGACATTCATTTTTCCATGCCATTACTCAAACCCCAGGTCTAGCAAGCCCTATTTTGGCTTGTCTAAGGGAAGCACATTGTCTCTTCTTAATCATTTGAGCCTTGTCCTTAAGTTGAGTGCTCCCTTAGAAGGCCCTTTTTAGTCATCTTATACCTTTAAGCTCAAAACATCTCTTAGGTGACCCACATACTGAGACTCCTCCCATTGGTGAAAATCCATAAAGAGCAGGGGGTAGTAGCTATGGTGACAATGGACTACTACCTTATTTTTGTCACTTGGTCTAATTCTTGCCTTGTAGGGTACCTCTCCACAAGGCTTGCTAGATTTTGCGGCAACATGCACTACAACACTCCTTTTCTTAGAAGATCTATGATCTTGTACAGGGGCTGCTTGGGGTTGGACTAAATAAATCTGTGAAGGTAAGGAATTAGTTCACTTCCACTGTAATCACCATGGCTGATGCAACTATTCCAGATTAGGAGGAGATTTCCAATTGAAGGCATAAGCATTGCAAATATTACAAATATCACAAATATTACACAATGTTAATCCAAAAATCTCCATCAAGGTGCTTAAGCTATCACAACATTGTAAATTCCTTGCTGTAAATGCTCATAATACAAATGTCTGTCAACAAGTATGTGTCTGCGGGTAAGTGGCAAGGGGAATGCTTCATTTAACCATCGTCCACGCCATCATAAGCCAAACAAGGGTGAAAATTCTAGGGCATTTGTCTATTTTCCCTTGGAAGCTACAAAAATACGATCCATAAAAACAGGTCTGTTTTGTATACAATTACAATGAACTTCAAATGTAATTGAGCGACGACAATTTGCTCCATCATCCAAATGCTCTAGAACACTAACCATCTCTTTAATATGCAGAAAGGGCTTTGTCTACAAAGAATATGGAGAGTTAAATTTCAATAGTCAAATGTCTTTTGTAGGCCAGAGATTGTGCACTATACTTTCTCTAACAAAATACTAGGTGATTGTGCACTATACTTTCTCTAACAAAATACTAGGTAACACTACCCATGCCATACTGACTTGTCAATCTTTAGTTTCCAATCTCTTTTTTTGTGACTAGTAGCTAAACCATTAGCTTGGACAACAACAACATTCCTAATAGATGCAACAATACCTGTACCTAGTGAATGTTGATTGCTAACGTCTACTGGAAGACAATTTTATCAAACAATGGAGATGCCTCTTTATGTTTGAACATCTAGAGTTCATTTTCCAAGTATTGATCTCTTATGGAGAACATCTCTAGCAATCTTGAATCTTCTTTCAAGGCGAAACTTTTGAATGAGGATGGGTGCCATGAAATCTGATCTCCTTAGATCCTCATTCAAGCAGGTGGGTAACAATCTCGTTGGCTTACTTCAACAGTGATTTGTTGGACATTAATATATTTATCTTATCTTATCTTTATCTTGCTCGCTTAATTTTCTTTGAAGCATTGATATTAATGACTAAGAGTGGTGTAATAAACAACTAGGTTCTTTTTCTCTTAGAGGAATGCTTAATCCTCTTGTCAGAGTAGATAAATCTATGAATGGATTTGCTTCTTTTGTTAGTAAATGAACTATCGATATTGCACAAAGGTAAATGTTGAGGTGTGGAAGCATTGAAATTTACACCCTTGCATGCTTCACCATCAATTGGATTGACTTTGTTCTATAGTCAATCATCATACCAAATATATCATAGTTAATTGTGGACACCTTATTGTTCTATAAGGTTTTCAATGGAAAGGCTCATTCTCACCTTGTGGCACAAACAATAGCCTTACATTGAATACCTTATTGAAAATCTCCTTGTAAAAGGAGTGTACACTGTAGGAAAGCATAGAAGGAGAGGTGGTTACAAATTAAAAAGAAAATTGCAATTGGTTCATTCAATTCTCTACATTGTCACCTATTGCAGAGTTTTGCTAGTATTCCTAAAAAGGACTAAAGATAGAGGCTTGACTATGTAAGACAAGAAGTGAAAAGAACCACTACTCAAAACTGAGAATAGAAGTAGGATGCGAACCTATCTCCATCATCATCAATCACCATGGAGCTATGAATGCAATGTCAAAAAATATCCTCTTTGGGAATGGCTTGGATAGAATGAACCAAGCAGGATAATCCTAGGGAAACCCAAGTGATAGTAGGTAGTTTGAGCTCCCTTATATCCAAGGGAAAGAGATATATCTAGTTATGGGTGTTAGAAAATCAGAAAGGTAGAAAGATTTTCTTATATAGATAATTACTTGTGATTCTTTTATCTTTATGTTCTTCTTTTATCTTTTAGTTCATGAAGCAATTACCGAAACAATAACACAAGGACAACAAATGTAGGTGGACAACTAGGGAAAAACCCCTATCTAGGGGAAAACCCGGTCAACAATTCTTCCTTCAATAGTTTCTCAAGATAATCCAAGACTCTAGACCCACATAGAGACTTCCTCCACACCAAGTCAACCCTGAATCTTTCATGCAGATGATAGCCCTTCCAAAGCAACTTCAACCTAGCAGCGTTAGCAGTAGCTTCGACCCAGTAGCAGTAGCATCAACAGCTTCAACCAAACTAGAAAGACTTCGATCTCCCTTGATACACCTCATAACTGAGTGAGAGTTGTCCCAAAATTTCAATCTTGAGGTCTTCTATCTCGTTCTAGAAACTCGCACTACTTTCCAACTCCTTTTCTAGCCCTTTTTCAATTTCGCATTTTTCCAGCTTCCAGCGTCAGAAATCGAACTATGTGAGAGAGAATGAGATACTCCAATTGAATTCGAAGAACCTTGTATTTATAGCCTTCTAGGGAGGTTGAATTACTTGTCTTGAGGCCGATTTGGTGTGGAGGAGACTAAATTCATTTTTGACTCAAAAATATTTTTTTTTACATAATCCGAAAGCCCAAGAAGGGTCTCTTTTAATGTACAATGAATTTAATGACTCAAAATAAATCATAGAAGTCCTCTGTCGGGAGTTTGACTTAAAACATGTTGACCCAAGCATTAAACCCATGCTTTAATAAGTCATAATAATAATAATAATAAAAATATTTTCTTCATTCTTTTGATAATTACATTTCAAATACATTTATGAAGACCGAACCTAGTTACAAATTTCAACACTCCCTTTTAACTAGGGAGGTATTCATTAGTACACACACAAGGAAGATCTCAAAACACATGAACCATGAAGAATTTAGGCACCGTAATGCCATGGACTAGATTCCTGACCAGGAAAATCAATCCAAGGTCCTCCAACAATTTAGGCACCGCAATGCCATGGACTAGATTCCTAACCAGGGCAATCTATCCAGGTGGGACTAAGATGAACTAAAGCTTTTAGTTTCTCTAGGTACCATCAGGTTTACTTAACTAACAATCAACCCAAGGATCTAGGTGCGTACTCGAGGTCAGAGCTGTGAAAATTCCTCAACCAGAATCCCTACTACAGCAATTGATAATGTTTCTTCTATTTGTTAAATTAATCAACCAAATTATTTGCAGTTTCCTACGACAAATATCGAAACATATACACTGCAGCCTTCACTTAATTAAATATTATGCGGAAACAAAACACTGAGCAAGAAAGAAAATACAACACAAATGACACCGTTATTTTTGGACAAATGTTCTTGAAAAAACCCAATGCGGGAAAACCGGTGCAACAACTCTCAAGGTTTTGTATTATTAAGCAGTAGTTTTTGAATACAACTCTGGATGCCCTCTCGACAATCTAGTTATAGAGAAATACCACTGGCAGAGAAGAATTGTGAGATTACCTCACTCTACCAGACAAATCTCGGTTGTTCTAGCAGCTGAATCAACTGTCCCAGGATACAAATACGCTACCCTTGCGTAGTAACTGCGTGGAGCTCTCTGAGGCTCTGTGTCAGCTCAACTGAGAAACATCTTGCCTTCTAGAGCAGTTTCTAGCCCTCCCGGCCCAGAAATGTCAACTCCTCTGCAAAACGTAGACTTCTGCATGGGTGACTGTGCTGTCTTTGCGTGAGCCCTTCTGGCTTAGCGTCAAGCTCTGCGTGGGCCCTTCTCGCTCAGCGTCAACCCCTTTGGTGTCTCTTTGCTGTGTATCCTAGGCTCTGGAGAAGATACTCCAACCCAACTATCCCTACTCTTCAACTGCAAGAAATCTATTTGATTAGAATTTCCTCTTGAGAATTTCTCACTTCAGAAATTCGATCTCTTGATTTCTCGGTGTGTTTTCCAAATGACCCTCAAGCTCCCTTAAATAATCTTCTCGTTGACATTCAACGACCCAGATTAAAAGCTAATCAATGGCTAAGATCATTTTAGCATGATCCTTGTCTTCTTCTAGAAGTTATACCCATAATTAGATTAATACCCATTAATAGTTTTAATTTCCTAAATTTAGACTTAGGGTTCCATTAAAAAATATTAATTATTTTAATAAAATTGTCTCTAGGTAGAGTTTCCCAAAACTTTATGGGTTCTTTGGAATACATGTGCCCAAGTCGCCCTGCAAAATTTGAGGTCTAGAGCACATCCGATGCTACCCGGAATCAACACTCCCTCTTAGCGAGGAATGTGCTCTAGCAATATATACTGTTGCATACTTGCTCTGACTTTGAAGCATCATCCTTTGCGTTGCTGAGGTCTAACATGCTGTCGATCGATTACTGCGCTGCTGCTGCAACTGTATTGCTGCTAACACTGCCACTATCAACACTGCATCCGTACTACAACTCCCTCTCAGGTTTTGCATTTGTGCCACTGCTAGCACTACCATTGCCAACTGCTACTGTAATGGAAACTGTTGCTGCTACTCCATCAACAACGGAAAAACATAAAAAATTATTGAACTAACTGTGTCCAATATGATACCACATGAATGCTGGAACTGGCTGCTACTAGTCTCTGCGCCGATCCTTTGAATCTACTGTGCTACTGCTGACCTCTTCTCTATGCCATCTGCACTGCTATCAACTCTGGTCTGTGCGGTTCAGTCTTTGGCACTCCTAGCCACTGTAACTATCTCCCTACATTCCTCGGCACCATCTGACACTAGTCCATCCTGCTACTGCAAAATTGGGCTCCCGTAGCAAGGTATTGATCCAAGAGGTGGACTCCTTAAGGATCCTGCTCATTTGTAGCTTTTTCGAACTATAGTTCTATATCACCCCGTGTCCCTCTTGGAGATGTGTTGTCGTCTCTGCCAGCAAATGTCGAATTACTCCCTCTCTCCTCTGTGTAGCACTGGATTGGCCTACGCATTCCCTTCTGGCGCTTGTAGATCTGCCCCTTGTTACTGCTCAGCCATTCCCTCAATCATGCTTCTCTTCTCTCTTCTGATGATTTTTTACCCAGCAAAACTGCCTGCAAAAAAATCTATGTCCCACCAGCTCTGCTTACACTGAGACTTTAGCGCTGCTCCCTTTGCCTCGACAAAAATTTGAATTGGGAGTGCTTCTTTCCGTCGACTCACTCGGAGAGAGACTGCCTTGAAATTTTAGCCCTCCGGTTAAGAATTGCACAAACTCTCTGGGGTTTCGAATTGCTGCCTCCTGCAGCTTTTAGATTTCCCTCTTCTGCTCAACATTGGATCTATTGGCTCTTCTCTTCTTGCTTCACTTGCAATTCCGATACAATGTGAAAATTCCTCAACAGGAACCCCTACTGCAACAAGTGATAATGTTTCTTCTATTTGTTAAATTAATCAACCAAATTATTTGCAGTTTCTTACGACAAATATCGAAACATATACACGACAACCTTCACTTAATTAAATATTATGTAGAAATAAGAGACTGAGCAAGAAAGAAAATACAACACAAATGACACCGTTATTTTTGGACAAATGTCCCTGGAAAAACCCAATGCGGAAAAACCAGTGGAACAACTCTGAGGGTTTTATATTATTAAGCAGTAGTTTCTGAATACAACTCTGGATTCCCTCCTCACAATCTAGTTACAAAGAAATACAACTAGTAGAGAAGAATTGTGAGATTACCTCACTCTACCCGACATATCTTGGCTGTTTCGACAACTGTTGTTGGAATTTCTAAGGCTAACTGTTAGACACCCTTCATGTACTTTTCTCATTTATTTATGCCTACTTGTTCTGATTAATTAACAAGTTAGTTACCATGTAAATACTGAAAATAAATACAAGTACATGCTCAACACATTACCGATCATCAACTAAAGGAAACAAAATAAGCACACAAGTGACACCGTTATTTTTGGACCAATGTCCTTGGGAAAACCCAATGCGGGAAAACCGGTGCAACTATATGAGAGTTTTATTATTATGCAGTTTCTGAATACAGTCTAGGTGCCAAAATCAGCTCACCCAATAGAGAATAATCTCAGCAGCAGTACCTCTTTATCTGAGGGTTTTATTATTATGCAGTTTCTGAATACAATGTGGGTGCCAAAACTGGCTCACCTAATAGAGAATAATCTCGGTAGTTGTACCTCTCTACTCAGAAGTAGATATTGTATGAATATACAGGGTAAGTTCCTCAGACAGAACACCAAAAGGACACCGCTCACAAACAGATCATAGATCAATACACCAGTATTTTGATGTGGTTAAAACCCTCAGAGAGGGAAACAGTCCACGGCCTGGCCAACGTGGCTACTACAGGCAATTTATTAATAAAAGATTGAAAATTTACATAAGCTTCTCTCATGCACGGTGAACCTACAAATGACCCTCCATGCGCTTTAAATAGAATTCATGGACCAATTGGGTGTCAAGCCATGGATCAAGTGTTGGTAATACCGAGGATAGAATGAACCGTCGAATCACTACATATTGTGACCGTCGGATTGTAAGTTACAAATGTACATGTTAAAGAAACACACTTTACCTAACTCTATATTAGACCAAGTTATACTTAACTATTCCTATGTGTCGGAATATCCTAACATCCCCCTTTAAGAACAACTTGGGGTAGGATTGAAGGATTTACAAATATGACACAATAGGAGAAGGAAGGAGGCACTTTCTATCCCCCCTTAGTGACAACTCCCTAAACTCCAACCATAAATCGAAGTTTAGTGAACTTCGCCTCTGTGAGAGCCTTTGTGAAGATGTCTGCAACTTGATCATCTGTTGAACAATATTGCACTTCAAGAACATGGTCATGAATGAGCTTTCTGATGAAGTGCATGTGTAGTTCAATGTGTTTGCTGCGATGATGCTGAACTGGATCTTTGCAAAGCTGAATGGCACTTTGATTATCACACCAAAGTGTAGTCGGATGCTGCTGCTGAAAACCAAACTCTGATAGGATCTGACGAAGCCACAAGGCTTCCTTACTAGCCTCTACGTCACCACGATACTCTGCTTCTGCTGAAGAAAGAGAAATGCCAGCTTGTTTCTTGCAAGCCCATGTAATAGGTCCTGAACCAAGAGTGAACACATAACCAGCAGTAGACTTCTGATCA
>APFE030161554.1:0-27192 GCA_000404065.3 Pinus taeda
AATACAAGTGCAATCAGCATTTCAAAGAACCCAGTCATGCATTCAAAGACCAAGCACATATCGATCAAGTATCACTTTCTCCGGGAACAAGTGTTGGATCAAAAGGTCAAATTGGAGTATGTTCCTTCTAAGGAACAAGTTGCTGATATTCTCACCAAACCACTGCCCAGGGAAACTTTTGAATATCTCAGACAGAAGCTGGGAGTAGTTGATGCATCATCTTGCTATTAAACTTGTCCATTTCAGAGAAAAAGGAGCGTACGCGTGTTTCTTGAGGAGGATCCACATACATACGCAGGTTGGTGCAGAGAAAGTCGCGTATATGGAGGTTTGATGGATATCAGAAGGGACAGACTCTGGTTGGAAGTTGTCTGATATGGGACTAAAAGAGACCATCAGGCACTGGTTCAGGGGGAGCAGATAAACTTCTAATGATGCATTGTTGGCATTATCGTAGAAGCTTGTGATTCTTGTTCACAAGCTGTTATTGGTGGAACAAGTGCAGAAGGAAATCATGGTTGCTGATCTGAATGGTGATTGACAGATGTTGCTGCTTGGTGACTTTCATAAGTCTTGCTCTACATATTTCGTCTCTATGTCATGTATCTCTGTTATGGTGTCAAGTTCATGTAACGGCCTGTTTTGGTTTCCCCATTATGCCTAGGATGAAGATGTAATATACTTGATTGTCATATGTAATTTTCTGATGTATCCCACTTGGTTGGGTGAGGTATTTTCTGATGTATCCCCACATGGTTGGGTGAAGGATGTATGTATTGAGTTTTTTGGTGATAGGAAGGTTTTTTATGATGTATATGTCATAGTTCGTCTTGAAGAACATCTCTTGCAGATCTTGCCTATAGTCAGGGGGAGCATGGTCAGCACAGCAGGGCGGAGATTTCAGCATGTACTCAGGAGGAGCACAACCCTTTGCCCTTGATGACAAAGGGGGAGAATGAAAGAGGAATCTTGGTGTTGCCATCAAGTCCAAAGGGGGAGATTGTGGGCATTATGATTCTGGTTTGGTAATATGGCACAGGTGTTGTAATTGATGGCAACTCACTCTAGTGGCAGATCTCAGTTCAGGCACTTAGAAAGAAGAAAAAGACATATGCGCAGGTTAATCTAGATGAAGATGCGTATACACGCGAGTTATACGTTACAAAAGCATGTATATGTTGGGGACTTACTCTTGGTCCATGGTAGTTAGTCCTTGGGATTTGAACCTATGGTTATGGACCATGACGACTCGTCAAATGTGTTGATCCCTAGTTTTGGGTTCATGGTAATGAAAAGTTATCG
Source organism: Pinus taeda (assembly GCA_000404065.3). Lineage (NCBI taxonomy): Eukaryota > Viridiplantae > Streptophyta > Pinopsida > Pinales > Pinaceae > Pinus > Pinus taeda. Next base: position 1,303 of record APFE030161554.1, read on the forward strand.
TTTTGGACCGTGGTATTGTGGAAGGCCTAAGACTATAAAAGAGGAAGGAGATATTGTGGCAAAGGATCATCTGAATTATCATTGAATATATGAAAACGTGGTAGATCTGAATGCTGGTAATTGGGTTATGGTGCAGATCTGGATCTGAATAAAGGAGGAACCTTAGCGCAAAGAAGAAGGATAAGTTCTATTGATGGGTCATAATCTTTAAGCTTGAATGATAGTATCTTTATATGATTTTGGTCTGTTATATGTGGCGCTTGTTTGATCTATAACACTGATAATTTGGGTTAATTAGTGTTTTTGAATATCTGAAAGAGCGAATTATCCTTTATAGATCTGTACGCAGGTTCAGTGAATCGAAGGCGTGTATACACGCTGGTTCAGTGAATTAAAACAACGTATATGCAGGTTGTTCCAAACACAGAAGCGTACGCACTCATGTTGCAGGTTATTGAAATAGCGTATATACTTTAAGTTGTGATCTAGCTGCTTCTGTTTATTGCTACTGTGTTCTGGGTTCAGTGTTTGGTGTGTGGGTTCTAGTACTGTGTTTTGGGTACAGCTGTCAAAGAAGTATCTACTTGATTCAGATCTAATTGTTTGAAAAGAGATTGGTTGATTATTGATGATTGATTGATGTTTATGGATCCAGTCTGAAAATTTATGAAACGTGGTCCCTGTAAGAAAGAGAAGGTTGTAGCCTTCTGTAGGCCAGCACCTACGTACTAGTATCTTGGCTAGTGCAAGAGCTAAGGGGGTTGTAGCTCCCTTCCAGGAGAAGCTGGAAAACGAGAGAGGGTTGTAGCTCTCTGCAGGTTGCAGCCTGCGTACTGCTAAAGAACTGCACCAGTACAATTGTAAAAAGAAGTTTCTAATTTAAAAAGAAGATAGAGACGAATTGCAGCAGGTGGTTTTCACCCACATTGGGTTTCCACCTTATATCTTGTGTTCTTGTGCATGATTGTCTTTCTGTTCTGTTTTACTGTCTCTGGTTACTGGCTATTTGATTCTGCAACACAGATTAACAATCATCATCAAAAAGATAAAGTAAATTAAAAGTTTTGCTTTGTATACGAGGTTTTCCTTCTGCATAGTTGCGTATATATGCGGGTTTAACTAACTGAAGTAACGTATATAAATTTTTTTGGAAAAGGAATATTTGACTTGATAATACTTATTCACCCACCCCCCCCTCTCAGTATTATTTCCAACACTTTCTGCAATAGTTGGCTTGCTTCGCTAGCCCATGGCTATGTCCTTGCTAAAATGATAGAGGCCTTCCGATGCAACTCATCAATATGGGTCTGTATGAATTTCCCTCCTTGGAGTTTGGTGAACCTCTATAAAGGTGCTAAGGTCCACGTTGTCGTCCTGATCTTATCAAAGTGTAGTTGCTTTTCACAGATGTCAGCTTCTAGTTTTTGCAGATGTAGGTCCTCATGTAGTGAGGCCCATATTTCCATCGTACTTTCAAAAATTTAGTTGTCGTCGTTAACTACAGTGATAAGAATTTCCATATAAGCTTTGATATCATCCTCACGCTACTCTCAAACTTCTGGAGGGGTGGTAGGTTGCAGCTTCATCTAAAGCTCGAAGATATGTAGCTACTACATACCTGTGTTATTGTTGCCTCCAGCTACTGACTGCGTGCAATGACCTCTTCTCATTCCTTGAGTAGATTTGTCTTTTCCTTGAACATTTGTTGTTTGTTATTCTTGACTTCACTAATAATTAGTAATGCATACTATTACTGGACCCTGAGCTCATCCAATACTCCGTGATGTATCTCATGTAATGACTAAATGGGGAGCACCACAAGGTTAAGGATCAAGTTCTTCATATGTAATAGGTGCGCTCTATCCTCTAAAGTGTCAGTATACAATGATCCCTCCAGCAACTACATTGCGCGGAGGTCTGTGATAAGTTTTGCTATTTAGGTTGTCATGCTCGCTTACTTTAGGCTCGCTTGATCCACACTTACTTGACCCACACTCGCTTGACCCACACTCGCTTGACCCATGCTCGCTTGTAGAATGTTGGTCTATACCTATGATTCCTTAAGGCCTTGCTAGACCTTCGTCAAGATGGATTGGTATTGCTCTTCAATGTGCGATGTCTTCCATTGCGGATCAGATAGTATCCCCAATTTCATCAAGATTCCCCTTTGTGAGGGCAAGTGGATCTATGCTAGTGGACTTGTCCCTTTTTTGTTTCTTTTGCGCACTGCTATGACTTTGCTTCTGCGACTTCTTGATAATGATGGAGACTCGAAGTCCTTGTGCTAAATTTTTTTTTTTCACCACCCTCTTCCTCCTCACTAGTTTCTGTGCTGACTGTGTGCTCTATATCTAGCACAGTGGGTTCCTCTAGGTTAATCGCGACCTTCTTGGGATCCTTCTCAAGATCTTTCTTCTCAGCCTTTGTTTCTGCAGTGGTTTTTCTTGTACCTGCTATTGTCGTTGTCTCGATCGAGGTGAGCCAATTGCTTGACCAATTAATGAGGAGCACAGCACGAGTAGCGCAGGTCAGTAGGAGTCAAGGAGCATTAGGAAGGTCAAAGCCACCTAGTTTTTGTATCATTTTGAGATACACCAAGTGTTTGTGGACCATGGTATTGTAATAGGAAAAATCATATAAAGAGGTGTCTTAGCAAGTCCAAGGCAAGGAGTAGAATGGGATTTGATATGTTTTGAGTCTGTAAGGATAAGATATTCTGTATTTTGGGTGAAGGAGAAGGCTCCTACAACTGTGTGCACACAGACCTTGGTAAGTCCGCAAATGAGTGAGTGGGCCCCTGCAGTTATGTGCGCAGGATCTGGAAAGTCTGTATGTTGAAGATTTGAAAAATAGAGAGTATTTGAAGCAATTTTGCATCCAACTTATATAATTATGTGTTTTCTGTATTTATCCTCAATCGAATTCCATTTATCTTTATTATTGTCTTAATTTTTCCGCGAAGATATATATCTATTGTTATATGTTATTTTATGCATGACTAGACGCTTACGCGAAGTTCATAACTCTTTTTAACTGAAAATCGCCTTACGTTTGGATATTTTTGGATAAGGATTCACGAAGGTCAGATCAGGCATGAAACTGAAGAAATGCCTTAACCCCACGTCACATAGCCTTCTGGATGCAGAAACCTAGTTCTAACATCCCCCAATATTGCCTTGAATGAGACTGCAGCTTGCGTTAAGCGAGTTGTTGCCGAAAGGTCCGGTAGTGTAGGGTTTTGTTGGTTAGTGCAACTAACTTTTAACTTGGGTACAAGCCTCCTCAAGCCAATAAATGATCCCATTCCGAGACCAGGATCTATCTGAGGGATGTGTGATGTGTTGTAAGTGGATACTAACTAAGAAAGAAATCGAGAAGTGGACAGATCAAAAGTTGCATGAGTTTTCACTTTAGGAGAATCAAAATCCATGATTGTCAAAAGAAAAGTGCCTATAAAGGCATCTCTACACAGAAGTGCACTAATGTATTTGGTCAATAAGCCTGTTTTAGGAGGAAAAATTTTCATATGGCTATTACTATTTCAGGAGTATGACTTTGAAGTTGTTGTTAAGACAGGAAGACTAAATGTTGGACTTGATGATTTGTCAAGGTTGGAAACAGGAGAAGAACCAATGAATATAGAGGATAATTTTCCTGATGTGCAGTTGTTCGCGATCAGATTAGCGGATGATCACTTCGATGATATTATTCAGTTCTTAACCACATGGATGGCCCCTTCAAAATACACTACGCAACAAAAGAAAGAATTGGTGGTTAAGGCAACAAATTTTTCACTAATAGAAGGACATTTGTATAAGATGGGACCAGATGGAATAATGCGCAAGTATGTTCTTGAGCGTGAAATATAGATAATTTTAACAGAAGCTCATAGTGGCACAACTAGTGGACATTATGCTGGGAAATCTACTGCGCAAAAAAAATTAAGAGTAAGATTATGGTGGCCTACACTACACAAAGATGCAAAGGAGTACTCTCGAGCTTGTGATGTCTGCCAAAGAATGGGAAAAACTTTGAGAAGAGAACAAATTCCACTAGTGCCACAAGTAACATTGCAGGCTTTTAATAAATGGGCTATTGATTTTGTTGGACCTATCAATCCACTAGGAAAAATGACTAGTGTGAGATATATAATCACTGCAACTAATTATTTGACAAGGTGGGCCGAAGCACAACCAGTGAAGGATTGTAGCACAAAAATTGCTGCGAAGTTCACCTTTAAATACATATTGTCCAAATTTGGGTGTCCAAAGATAAGTGACCAAGGGTCACATTTCTTGAATAAGACCATTGAAGCATTAACTGAGGAAGTTCAAGTTTACCACCAAAAGGGAACTCCTTATCATCCTCAGGGAAATGGAACTCTGGAAGCATTCAATAAATGTTTGGAGAATACACTAACCAAGGTATGTAATGTAAACATGGATGTCTGAGATCTTAGGATTCCAGCAGTATGATGGGCTTATAGGACCATACGCATAAAGTTGATAGGTCAGACACCCTTTAGGTTGGTTTATGGGCAAGAAGTTGTGATTTCCATGGAATACATTGTCCCTAGCGAAAGAATTGCAACTTTTAGAAATATGGTAGACCCCGACATAATGGAAGAAAGGATGTTGCAGTTACTTGCTCTGGAAGAAGACGTGTTTATAGCAGGATTTCATCAACAAGAGCAAAAAGTGAGAGAAAATGTTTGGCATGACAGACATATTAAGAAAAAGAAATTTTAGGTGGGAGATCTTGTTTTCCTATATGAAAGTAAGTTTCTGAAAGTTTCAAGGAAATTCAAAACACACTGGTTAGGCCCATATGTTATTAAGTATATTACTGATGAAGGCACAATGTAGTTAGCAAAGTTAAATGGAGAATTAATTCAAGGAAAAGTAAATGGAAGTAGGTTGAAGTTGTACAGGGACAACCTTGCCCCTATAGCTTCGCCCTAAAAAAGAAATAAGGAAAGTCTTAGTGTCACATGCAGTTTAAAGTGGGAACTAGATTATAAACTACGTTGCAAAGAGAGCTTCAACAAAGAAAGTACTTCACTACAGTCGGGAATATGTCGAAGTTCACAAGAAGTCGTGATGTAAGACAGAGGTGCGCTACAATAGAGAACATGTCAAAGTTCACTGGGAAAGTAGAAATATGACATTAAAAGGGAAAAGACACATGTAAAGTTGCATTTAAGATGACAAGTTGGCAGAATTTAAGGATAGATATGCATTTAATGATGAAATCTGAAAAAAAATTGGGACAAAATCAAATCTAATGATGTGGTTCAAAGGCCGGAATTGTTATAAATAGCTGACTCTCATTCAGATTAAGAAATTTTTGAATCAAGATATTGATTGATTAATAATGTGAAGAAGTTGTAGGAGACTTCGTTGTGTATGTTGTCTGAGAAATCTTGGGAAGAGATTGTGCGGAATTTTTGTGAGAAGGGATTGTCTGGAGTCTTGGAAGCCGTTGATATGTCTGAGGAAATAGTTGAAACACCCACAACAGCAACATCGAAGCCACATAAACAATGGAAATCACCAAGGCAAAAGCAAACCAATGAAGAAAGAACCAAGAAAAATAAAGACAAGAAGCCTGCCAAACTTGTGAAACCTCAAAAGAAACCTGAGCAGGTCAATGTTGATGAAGAAGAAGTGGAGGAAATACATGCAGAGGACAGTGGCACTGTATTCATCTTGCCTTTTCCCTCATCCATCCCACTGAGGAAGCTAAGTGCCAAACCAGTAAAGCATTCCAAATACGCGAAGTATGGGACATTTATGCCACTATTGTCAGAAGTTGTACCGTTTTTATGAGATATTTTAGGGAAAATTCCAGAACTAAAATTTACATACTGTGATTTTAATGACCGGAAGAAGTACCCTTAGCTCGCACCAGAATGGTACTTGTAGCAGTTTTGTTGTCCAGAGAGTGGAGTGATGAGATTAGAGCCACAATGGTGGGCGAATGGGTTGGCGCAGTCAAGACTGCTCAATATGTTGAATGTGTCGCACTTCGGTAGAAGTTCAACAAACATAGAATGTGTGTGAAAATTGTTGTTAATGATACATGATGGAAACATGTGGATGGGGAATAAAATCCCCATAGGCCAAACGTTGATATGGAGGATCACAATATTACCATACCAAGGGTGGAACCCTATGGAGGAGTTCATGGGAAACGATCAGTATCGCACTTTGGCAGACAATATGAAGAAGAAGTACAGGTTGATCAAAGGTAAAAGGGGCTATGACATAAACTCAATCAGTGAGTAAGCAGTCTGCTTCACTGCACATCTTTTGGCTAGAAAAATCATGAGGAAGTACCGTGCAAATGAAGTTCCTACGTCGGTAGTGTCTTTAGCCATGCAGTGCGCAAATGGAGTTCAGTATCACTGGGCTAGATACTTATGCAAGGAATTCATGGATGACTGTCGTGAGGTCTAGGAGAAAGGTACATCTTTCCACTATTCCTGGTTAATCTTGATCATTTCTATGTTAGCATGGAAAGAGCCAAAGGACACACAATTCCCTTCGGTGCCTTTAGATGTATATGAGGCCGCGAGGTATGCTTCGTTGTGGCATACAACTCAAGCATCGCAAGCGCGGGAGGATAGATTATTTTTTATATTATATCAAATGGATCTACACGTGTTATTAAAACAACATCTGCACCTTTCAATGAGTTTTCATAAACGCTACAACCCTGTGGTGAGGGTCAAGGCAAATTTTTATAAATTTTTCTTACAAGTGCGCAGAGACACAAAGAAGAAATGGCATGCATTGCCATATATGTTCACAGAGGATGATATGGTAGAATTATTACAGACATGGCCCACATAATGGATGAATTTGTTGGAGGAAGTAGGAGTCGGTGTGACAGAAGAAGAAGAGTTGGACACTTTGCAACATGGCAAAGCCAGTGGAAAAGACGAGTAGGAATCAAAGGAAGATGAAGAAGAAGAACGCCACGAAGAAGAACACCATGAGGAGGACCCTCAAGGAGGAAAGGATATGACTAAGGACAAAGAAAAGGAAGAAACAAAGAAAATTGTTGTGGGAAAAAGAAAGATCCAAGGCAAAGCTACCATTAAGAGAAGAAAAATGCATAAGGCAGATAAAACAAAAGAAATCACACTAATGGTTCTCACTGAGGGTGACCCAGATAAAATCAGAGACAAGGTTTAGGAGATAAAAATGTAATCCTAAAATAGGGTGGAAGATCATTATAGCAAGCTTATCACAAGTGTGTAGTAGAGTATTATGACGCTGAAAATATTGGCACAAACATCTAAACAATTAGTTTAGATGTTAGAAAATTATATATTACAGAGCAATGGAACACATAAAATATTGCATAAATATAAACATAGAAAACACATAAAACAAGAGAGACACAGATATACGTGGTTCACCCAATTTGGGCTACGTCCACGAAGAAACAACCAGTCCTTGCTAATTCCCTCTTCTCTCTCGCTCAATCTCCTCTCTCTTCTCTTTTAGAATACAGATCTACATATACGCAATACAATTCTCTCATATATAGCGAGGAGTTGCCTTCTAGGGAAAAAATCCTAAATTAAACATAACTTCTACCGTTAGATCTTTGCCTAATGAACATCCCAGATTGACTACGAAATTACAACATTTTACAAGGCAATTTTACATCTATTTTTAGCCCCCCACCCCCCCCCCCCCCCCCCATCACGGACCCCCTTGTAGCGTATATTTTACGAACTGGGATCCAATGTGGTGATACCACTAAATAAATAAGATAATCAGCCTCCACAACCCAACAATCTCCCACTTGAAGACTGATTGTAGCAACTCCATCACTACTTTCATTTGCTAGACAATGAATCCACTTTGGACCTGGCTATTTCTCATCTTCTTCATCATACTTGAAGACCAATTGAAACTGAGTAGATTCTCAGTTTCTCCCTGGTTACAACTTTTGTTAACATATCTGCAGGATTCTGGCTAGTGTGTATCTTCTCCAACTTCAACTGTCCATCTTCCAACGCTGACCATATGAAATGGTATTTGAGCTATATATGTTTAGTCTTGGAGTGAAATGCAGAGTTCTTTGCAAGATGTATGGCACTCTAGTTATCACTGTATAACCTGCCCAACTCCTGCTTCTTACCCAATTCATCCAGAAACCTTTGTAACCAAATCATTTCTTTACTAACCTCTATAGAAGCAACATACTCTGCTTCCATTGTTGAGATTGCACCAACACTTTGCAATTTTGAGACCTAACTAACAGTTGTTCCACATACAATAAACACATACCCTGTTGTGCTCCCTCTGTTATCTCTATCACCCACCATATCTGCATCAACATATCCCTGTAGAGAAATGGTTGAACCACCAAAGCATAATGCTTGATTTGTGGCCCCTCTCAAATACCTGAGAATCCACTTCACCGCCATCCAATGTTCTCTTCCTGGATTGTTCATGTACCTGCTTACAACTCCCACTGCATGTCCAATATCAGGCCTTGTGCAGACCATTGCATACATTAAGCTTCCAACTGTTGATGCATATGGAACTTTAGACATATGATTCATTTCTTCATGAGCCTTGGGACACTCCTCCTTACTTAATTTGAAATGGATAGCCAAAAGTATACTAAATGGTTTTGCATTTTGCATATTAAACCTTTTCAACACCTTTTCTATGTACTCACTTTGAGACAATGTTAATTTGCGAGTCTTCCTGTCTCTAGTTATTCTCATACCAAGCATTTGTTTTGCAGCATCCAAATCCTTCATTGAAAATGAGTTCACCAATTTTCTTTTGAGCACGTTTATTTCCTGCATGTTATAACTTGCAACAAGAATGTCATCTACATACAATAAAAACATAATATAGCTGCCATCATTTTGCCTTTGAGATAAGCACAATGATCAAAGTGACATCTAGTATAACCTTGTTTAGACATAAACCTGTCAAATTTTAGATACCACTACCTTGGAGCCTATTTTAAGCCATACAAGCTCTTCTTCAACCTGCACACTAGTTTCTCCATCCCTTTTACCTCATATCCTTGTGGTTGTTGCATATATATCTCTTCCTCCAAATCCCCATGGAGAAAGGTTGTCTTTACATCTAACTGCTCAAGATACAAATCTTTAGCTGCTACTAGACTTAAAATAGTTCTAACTGAAGTCATTTTAACAATAGGAGAAAATATCTCATCAAATTCTATATCATTTTTCTGTGCAAACCCTTTCACTGCAAGTCTAGCTTTATACCTTTTTCTACCTCCATCTTCTTCCTTCAACTTGTAAACCAATTTATTCTGCAATGATGTTTTACCTGCACGCAACCTGACTAAGTCCCAAGTCTGGTTATGTGCTAATGAGTCCATCTCTTCTTTCATGGCTTGCTCCCACTTCTTCCTAGTTTCTACCTACACTGCTTCTTCATAACATTTTGGTTCACAAAAATAATATAATGAAGGAGAGTATCGTTCAGGGAGTCTACTTATCCAGGTAGATCTTCTAACACCACTTTCAGGTGTTTGAGGTGCTTTTTGCTGTTGTGTTTGTTGTTCTGGTTATTTATGATTATGATTTTTAGGCACCATCACTTTTTCTATGATCTCATCAAGCACTGTGTATTCTCTGTTTTATTTTTCTTGTTTCTTTTCCTGCAGCTGATCCTTATACAAAACCTTTTCATTGAATATGACATCTCTGCTCCTAATGATTTTGTGTTTTTCATAATCATAAAAGTGATAACCAAAATCATTAACACCATATCCAATAAAAGTGCATTTCTTTGATTTTGCCTCAAACTTTGTTCTATTTTCTTTATTAACGTAGACAAAGGCTTCACAACCAAATTTTTTTAAAATGAGTAGTTTACCTTTTTACCTTTCCATGCCTCCTCTAGAATACCACCATCCAAGGAACTTGAAGGCCCTCTGTTTATTAGATAAACATCAGTATCTACAACATCTTCCCAAAACTGTAAAGGCAACCCTGCATGCAATCTCATGCACCTTGCACACTCCATGATTGTCATGTTCATCCTTTCTGACACACCATTTTCTTGTGGTGTTCCTGGAACTGTCTTCTCTCTATGAATTACATTCTCTGAACAGTACCTATCAAACTCTTTGCTGCAATATTCACCTCCATTTTCTGATCTGAGACACTCCTTTTTCCTGTCTCATTTTCAACCAAAGCTTTCCATTTCTTAAAAGTATCAAATACATCAGATTTATTTTGAATACAATAAATCCAAGTTTTTCTGGTTGCATCATCAATAAAAGATATAATAACGAGAGCCACCAAGAGATGATACCTAAGCAGGTCCCCATACATCTATATGCACAAGCTCTAATTTTTCGCTCTTCTTTTCTTTCACAACTCTAAGGAATCTGACTCTCTTATGTTTTCCAGAAACACAATTCCCACAGAATTTTAAATCAACATGCTTCAAACCTGGCAACAAATTTCTTGAGTGAAGAATTTGCATCCCCTTCTCACTCATGTGCTTGAGCTTATGATGCCACAATGTAGTATCTTCTTTTATAGAGGTTAAAGCATTAATAGAATTAGAAATACCATTGCATAAATACAATGTACCAACCTTTTTCTCATTTTTCTATTACCAGGTATCCTTTATTGACCTTCTAGGTTTATCTGTAAAAGTAGTCACACAACCTTCACGTCCCAACTGCCATGTTGAAATAAGATTTTTCTTCAGATCTGGAACATGCCTTACCTCCTTCAATGGCCATTTATTTCCATTCTGTTGTTTTATGAAAATTGTACACGTTCCAATTATTTTACAGGGTTTATCATCACCCAATCGAACCTGTCCAAAATCTCCTTGAACATAATCATGAAAATGTTTCCTATCAAGTGTGACATGGAATGAGACCCCTGAATCAACCACCCAGGCATCAATAATAATTTCTAAAGAAAGAATCAAAGCATCTTGCAACACATCACCTGTCACATTCGCTTCATGATTGTTTTCTAGTTGTGCGTCTCCTTCTTTTCCCTTCCGAGACTTGCAATATTTCTTCAGGTGTCCTTTCTTCCCACATTTCTAGCACATTATCCCAGATCTAGACTTGGATCTACCTTTCCTTGACTTACTGTGATATCCTACTATCTTTCCTCTTTCCATTTTTCTTCCCCTAGTCTCTGCAGTCAAAGCATTACATGATGTCTCACTGAAGATTTTCCATCGCATTTGCTTGCTAAGGATTGGCACCAAAAAATCATCAAACTTTAAAGTACTAGATCCAAAGACAGAGTTACTAATGGCCATAACTAAACCATTCCAACTTTCTGGTAATGAGCACAGAAATAACAAAGCCCTAATTTCATCATCAAAAGTTACCCCTACTAAACTTAACTGATTAGTAATTGTATTAAATTCATTTAAATGATCAGTAACAGATCCACCTTCTGGCATTTTCATATTAAATAAATGCTTCATAAGAAATAACATTTGAGGCTGAGGGTTTTTCATATAGTTTGGCCAATGTCGACATTAAACCCTCTATTGTCATTTCCTTTGAAATATTAAATGTTATCGACGCCGCCAGGCACATGCGTATTGTTCCCAATGCCTTTCTGTCGAGAATATCCCATTCTGTGTCTGTCATACTTGTTGGCTTCTTTGCCTTTCTGCTCAATGGTTGGTACAAATATATCTAATACAAATAATCTTCCAGTTATTATCGTTGGCTTCTTTGCCTTTCCGCTTAATGGTTGGTACAAATCTATCTAATACAGATAATCTTCCATCTGCATCTTCCACAACTAGTAGTTTTGGCTGTTAAATTTTTCGACCCTAAACCTACCATCTTTCATCATTGCTCCCACTCAAAATATGAACCCTTCTCTCCTACGAGTTTATCAACAAAATAGACCTTTGGCTCTGATACTAGTTGTTAGAAAATTATATACTACAGAGCAGTGGAACACATAAAATATTGCATAAATATAAACACAGAAAGCGCATAAAACAAGAGAGACATAGATATACGTGGTTCACCCAATTTGGGCTACGTCCATGGAGAAACAGCTAGTCCTTCCTTTTATATTATCCAACAAACTGAAGAGATATAGCCAACAAAAGATCCGGTGTAATTCCCTCTTCTCTCTAACTCAATCTCCTCTCCCTTCTCGCTTAGAATACAGATTTACATAGATGCAATACAATTCCCTCATATATAGCAAGGGGTTGCCTTCTAGGGAAAAAAAAACCCTAAATTAAACATAACTTCTCCTGTCAAATCTCCAAGCCCTCCCCCTTGGACCCCCCTATAGCATATATTTTACGGGCAGCGTTGCCACCACATTACGAACTAGGATCCAATGTGGCGATACCACTAAATAAAGAAGATAATTAGGCTCCACACCCAATGTTAGATAGGCCAAGGACTCCATCGAGAAAGACTGATAGAAATTACTTTTGGGATGAGGATAATGCAAATACCTATCAGAGCTCTATAGTTCGACTTTGTCGAACTCAAGTAATAGGAAAAATGTTTGGACCATGTCTATATTAACATGGCAGCACTACCCACTTCGTCCTACATGAATAGCACCAAGGCATCACAAATGAACTCAAGGAGCGTGAACGATGCACCTCACACTTAAACATTAAGATAGAACAAGAGAGCCCTGCACTGAAGAAACAAATTGACCAGGCCATCAAGGACAAAGAACAAGCAGAGCTACAACAAAAGAGACTGAAAGAGGTGGTCGAAGTCACTTGCAGGGAAGTTCCAAACATTGATGTCCACGAGGAGGAATTAGCAGAAGATAAGGTTGTGAAGCTTGGCCTTGCAATCAAGGAATCCAAGAAGAAAATTGCAGATGTACAATTCTAATATGAGGTAAACATCAGTGAGTTGTAATTAAAGTTGCAGCCATCCACACCACCAAAAGTGTGAGAATAGAGGGAGATTGACTTAAAGATTGGGATGGAAAGCATCTCTGCAGCATTGGTAGATTGTGGAAAATTGCTGGATGAGAACATGCAAATTTAGACTTCACTATAGGAAGATCCAAATGTTCTGAAACAATAGGAGGAAATGGAGCAAAAGCATCATCAATTGGAGGAGAGTTGGGTAGTTGTGAAGACTTTTCCATTCTCACATAGGCTCACAAAAATTAATGATTCAATGGAGCTACAAAAGAAAATCGAAGAGTTGAATAAGGAGGAGCAGAGTTTGATAGAAAGGACTCATCCTTGGTAGGATGAGGCCCTCTAGCTATCACAAGAAATGGATGAGAAGCTTCAACAACTTCGAAGGAGACAGAATTGGTAAAGAAGGCTACATAACATGTCATAGAAGCATGATTAGAAGAAGTGTGCAACGAGGAAAAGTATTTGGAAGAGATTCTGCAGCAATTCAACAAGACATACAAAAACATTGTAGACAAGATTAGGGGCAAAGCAGTTGAGTGACTCGGGACAAGTCACATGTGAGTGTTGGGGGCCTGTTGGGCAGAGCCCAACTTGGCCATATTTTAGGCAAGGAATCTAAATTTTGTGGGTAGAGTGCGCAGTAGAAAGGATGCCACAGAGTGCAAACTGGACCGCACAATATAGCAGTGGAGCACAACGAGGACCACATAGAAAACTCACTGCGCAGTATAGGGGATTCGTGGTGAAGCCCCTCCCTTTTTGTAAAAGCATATAATATTATAAAAGTTGAATGGTTTTGGACCATAGTCCCTTGTTGTTTGGAAACCATGATATTGGGTCCATAGTAATGCAGAGATGTAATCCCTCAATGTAGTAGTATATATAGGGACGAATAATAAAGAAGGAACCACTCTATGAGAAATTGGATGCAGATCTATGTTTATGGTTTCTTTTTTGTGATCTGTACTTTGGAGTAAGGGGTAAGGCTTTGTAGTTGAGTGTGTGGAGGTCTGGGTCCGCAGCTTAGTGTGCAAACTATTTGTAGCTTAGTGTCCAGACAACTTGCAGTTGTGTGCGCAGATGAAGAACTATTTGTTATACCAAATTCTCTATTATAAGAAACAGTTCTTGTGGACGTAGTCCAACATTAGGGTGAACCACGAAAAACTTTGTGTCTTCATGTGTTGATATGCTTATTATTTGGACTTTATTTCAGTACTATGAAGTTTATGGATGCTTATGATATGTTTAAAGTATGAATGTAATTTTGTGAAGTAAAATATAAGTGCGAAGTAGTTCATGAATGAGAATTATTTTATAAGTGTTAAAGCATAACGAAATACAAAATTGCCACATCACAGTATCCCTCAAGGCTGCAAAAACCTAGCTCTACAACTTCCCATAATCACTGTTGGTGAGACTTTGACTTGCTTGTAGGTCGTTGCCGAAAGGGCCAGTGATTGAGGGTTTTTTTGGTGCGTAGTAAAATCCAAACCTGAGTGAGCCCAACCTAAACCAACACTCCTACGTAGTAGAATAACCTCGACACACCTACAATTGAACACTCACTAGGCACACTCACTTGCTTTTTAAAGGTACGTGTGCATATCTCTCTCTTACTGACAATTAGAGCCAAGGCAAATCTTTAAGAAAGTGGTAATCGGGCCATATTTTGGATGGGGCTCCTATCCTAAATCGTGTGAGGTGTGATTGGGACCACATATCAGGGAGACACATTGAATGTTGTTGGGTCCAACACCATCAACATTTATGGCACTAGAAGGAGGGAAACTAGAATTTTATGGCTTATAACCTCACCCACCTTAACCATACATCCTCTGGTTAAGGCAAAAATATTCCTAACACCTCCCCTATTCATATTCCTGAAGTTGGAAGATCTTCTTAGCATGATATTGAACAAACTTGTGAAATTTCTTACGAGCACATTCAGGCCATCTAGACTATAACTCGCAAGTTTGCAAAGGCTATTAGACTGACTCCTAGAGTACACAATTTGCCTTATTTTCCAAAGAAGAATGTTGCCACTCCTATCAAGATAGTGGTTTCGACACTCGAAGACTTGCTTCTCGCCACTCTTGAAGAACTAGTAGAGCTAGTAGAAAGCAAATAGAAACTAGAAAAACCTCCATATTTGAATGAAGGTGATGTATATAACATTGTACTCTTAGAAGATACTTTCTACGGGTTAGGTGGTGAAGAAGAAGAAGAGGATCCATCAGACTCGAGAGAAGAAGAGGAAGATCCATTAGACTTCGAAGAAGAGGAGGAACATAGAGACAAATGTATGGCATACCAAGATCTGGGCTAGATCACTCAGGGCCCACTTGCATTTTTATGTGTGTTACACAAGATGTCGAGGCACCCGGAGAAGCTGTTAACAAATTATGACCCTGAAAAAGTAGTGAAGGTGGAGGACCACTTGGAAAACTTTTACTTGAATTTGCAAAGGGTTGAGATATGTTATGATGATGTTGCATGTAGATGTTTTTTGTGTACCTTAGATGGTAGAGAAGCTATATGGTATCACAGCCTTTCTCCAAACTCAATCCAAAATTGGAGGGGTTTTAAGAAACTATTCGTTGAGAAGTTTTTTGATGATAAAACCCCCATCATGTTGTTAGGAGAGTTGGGCAGTCTTAAGATGGAGTAGAAAGAGAAAGTGAAGGATTTAAATAAGAGGTTTAATAATATATTGAATATATTTCCCACATACATAAAACCTCATGACTCCATCACTATTGATTACTAGACATTTGCCTTACCGTCAATAATTCCGCAGTTCGTAAAGAGAACTATGAAGCCAACTTTGGATGAAAATTAAGAAGAGGAAATTGCAGTTGAAAAGGACTTTCATGTGATTGGATGCATCGCAAATGATGAGCCATAGAAGGACTCCTAAGACACAAGAAAAAGGTCTCAGACCTCTGTAAGTAAGGCCAAGGATAAGGAAGCAACCGATCTTGAGAGCTTGACCCACACTGTTAAGTTTCTGTCAAATGAGTTGGTAGAGTCGAAACATAGGTAAATTAAGACCACTATGAGAAGAAATCCTCATAGATTCAACCGTATGAGATGGAATTCTAACTCTAGAAGCAACAACAATGAGATGGCCAAGTGAGATGGCCAAGTATGTGCATAGATCAAACGTTCTGTTGAATTTTGGAGTATGGGCATGAACTAATATTGTTTGTTTCGTCAAGAATATAATTCAAAAAAAACATGTCCACAATGGAACCATGACACGAATGCTTGATGAGCCTTAGTATTGTATAAAGGATTATGAAACTCCTAGGGCTACCAACTTTACTTTATCAACCTGTGGTTTTGTACAAACTTGGAGGTGGCATTGCTATATGCATAACATATGCAACATGCTACTCATGTCACTTCTCAACTAGGGCGATAGACCACTAGGGTTTCAAACTAGTCTTCTATTGACTAGAAGGAGTCTTACTACTAACAGTGAATGTAAATGTAGTTCTAATACGGAAAGTAAATTCTTGTCTATTTAGGAAATGAAAGTTACTGAATGGAAAATGCCATGAATCATTTAGGTAGGAAAGACATAAATTACTTGTAGAAAAGAACTAAGCTAACCTTGCATTTTATCATCTAGCTATTTGGACTAATTGGACATGGGAAGTTGTTCTATCATCTTATGATTCATATATGCTTGCACTAACTATCTCATGTTCCATTTGAAGAAAAATAATCTTTTAATTTCTAAATTTAGAAATGTAAATTTGCAGGGGGGGAAGGAATAGGAAATATGGTATCAGGTAGCACTTATAGGCATGGAATCCAAGATGAGGGCCTAACCTATACTCATACTAACATTTCTTATCAAAAAAGGGTCAGAAAGGCTTCTACAGGAGATCCTGTAGCTGCTACAGGATGTCCCGATTTTCTACAGGAAATTAGCTGAAAGATTTAGGAGGGCAAGAATAGTGGAATAAAGTGATGGAGAGATGTATGACAATGAGAGAAAGTGTAAGGAAGGTGCACAGTACCCAAGGCTAAGCCTAACACTCCAGGGAGGTTGGATTTGCCGAAGGTGGCTATTCACAGTGGCTGCAAAACAAGGATTTGAACTATGGGCTGGTATGCCTTGGTAGAAGGTGGAATAGACTTAGGTGAAGCTGGTTGGATGAGTTCCTCCTTGTAGATCAACATTCCCTGCAAAAAAACTTGTTTTCCTCTTCGTTTATGCATCACTATATACCAACATGGAAAAGATGAGTTGAATTTTGAGAAAGTTGATCTATCTATTGCTAGTGGATAGATCTATGTAATGGAATTCCTTCTATGTTATGAAAAACTTAAGAAACAAAATAACAATTGCAGGTGCTTCCAAGAAATCATAAACAATTATCTATTTAAGCATGGAACCTAATCTATATAATGACCAAAAGACAAAATCTGTTTTTGGGGTTGTTAGAGTGGAGCCCTCTAATCATGATCCCATAATGGAGATGAGGAAGAGGCCAATGTCACAAGGTTTTCTGAAGTAACATTCAAACAAATGGAAAAAAATATTAAGAAATCATTCAAATACTTGTGAAGGTAAAAACAACATAAATAATTTCAGCAGTTAACTATCATCTTAATATAAGAATACATATACAAAAATAGGAACTTATGCTGCTAGGGTTGGGTCCTAACCCAAGAGCTTCAACCCTTTGAGTCAACTCAGTGCTGGATCAAGGTCAAATTTCTCATTATCATCATAATGTCAAATACAACATATAAAATAATAGTCACAATGTCTCAACTCAAATTGCCTCTAGGGAACATAAAAAAATTGAATCCTAATGAGTCCCTTGGATCTCTTATTTATACAAATTGAAGCTACCAATAACTTCCTAAAACATAGGGATACTTGGCTTCCTAACTCAAGAATAACTTGTCGTTGATTATCATTGGCTTGGCTACCCATGAACTCGGCTTTCTTGCCTACTATTAACTTCGAGATGATGATATATGGTGGAGGAACCTTCGAATTATTTGAGGAGTAAAGAAGGGAGACCAATCTCCTAAAATCTCTCTTGCTTTCCCACCTTGAGTTCCTACACTTAAATTAGCCCAAAACTGCTCTAATCCCTACATTTAATACATATTACGCCACATGACATAGTGACTCACCTTTACCCTTCTCACTAAGAAAAATATAGCAAAATATGTAAATAAATGTGAGAAAAGTAAATTTTAATAAGATGAAGAGTGGAATTGTGACCCATATAGTTTATCTATTGATGAGACTCATCATCACCCCATACTGAAGGTGTTTCTCATCCTCTGAGAAACTTAGTCTATATCCATATCCTTCATAGCTCTAGTGGCCTCTCTGACATCCTAGGCCTCTGTTGATGGGGTTTCCTCTTGAGGATAGAACCCTGCATGTTTCTCTATCTCTTCCCACTGATTTCTTTTCTCTTCTTCCTTCCTATCTTCTGATAGACCCAACAGAAAGGGTGGACTGAGCTTTAAACCAATCCAATTGATCTTTAGTCTCTATGTGGAAGTCTTATACAATAGGGGTCCTTTCTAATGCATTTCTCAACCTCTCAGGGGAATGGTACTCTCTAATCCTTAGAGAGTGTGGAAGGTTGTCGCATCTCCTCTCACATGCTTGCTGGCTTTCACTCCGCAGCAATCTTAAAGTGTTCTCAAAATGGGAGATGGCCTGTTCTTTTGTAGCAAGGTATCTTGGTGCAAGTTGGGCATCATTGGAAATGATGTTGTGGTTACTAATGAAAACCATGGAATTTATCTGGTATGCTCTGATGTAGAGGGGCTCTATTTCGTCTTTTTCTACTATTCTCTTTACTTCCTCAACCCTGACCTTCTCATGACCCATCCATGATGCGAGGGCCATCAGTTGCAAGTCCCCCAACTTTTCATTGGGGTCCCACACATTCAAATTCAAGGAAAAGTTGTTTAGGTAAAATTTAGATATTTTGGCCTTGTCTTCTAGGGTGCTCTTTTCACATAGCTCTATGAATTGTCTATAGTCTTGGAATGGCATGGTCCCTTGTTTTTCTAATGTCCTCATTTGAAACTGCATCCATTGGTCCTTGGGGCATAGTGCATATGATTTGGATGGAATCCTGCACTAAAGTGCCTCCATGGAGAGGCTTTCCATGGTGGCCAATTGGATCTCCTTTTCCTGCAACTGCCTCCTTAACCATGTGTTTTATTCCTATAATTGAGATCTCATGATGTGTTCTTTGTATCTCAACTCACTCAACTCCCTTCCCATCCCTAGGATTTTTTCTTTCATATGGCCCACCTCTTCTTATTTATTTGACTTGGAAATTTGCATCTGGCGATGTGTTCTTACCTTTTCTTTTCCAATCTCAGAGAAGAGAGGGATTGCAAAATTTTGTTGTATTACTCTACCTCCCTCGATGATCTTGTAGTAAGAACTTAGATTTGGATGTGGGCTATGTTGGCATTATGATACAAGTGTTTTCCTTGATGGCAAGATGACAGATTATAGTGCAGCAGGTCAGTAGCAAAGAATTGATGATCAGACTACAAAGAATGAAGAAAGATGAGTATATACGCAGGTTCACTATATACCAAGTCGCGTACATAGGTAGGTTATACACAGGTTGACTATGTACCAAGTCGCGTATATACGCAGGTTCACTATATACCAAGTAGGGTATACACGCAGGTTATACACGTAGGTTCTCTATTTATAAAGACGCGTATACACGCGGGATTGTTGATCAAAAGTCACGTATGCGGATGCACGCACTTTCATGCACAGTAAAGCGCATACATGTGGGAAAGCTTATTTTTGGGTCCGTGGTATTTAGACCTATGGTTTTTGTCCTTGGTATTGCGTCTGAAGTGTTGAACCTAGGTATTGAGTCCCTAGTATTGGTTCTCAATGGTTTTGGACCATGGTATTGAGTAAGGCCTAAGACTATAAAAGGAGAAGAAGATCATTAGGCAAATGCATTGAGATATTCTTGAATATATGATGAAGTATGAGATCCAGTATGCAGGTTATGGGTTTATGATGCATTGCTTGATCTGAGCTAAGGAGGAATCTCACCAGTTGATGGAGAACAAGATCTAAGGATAGATCGAGATCAAATGGTTTGAAATGAACTATCTCTATATGGTTGATTATGATTATTCTAGATCTGTATACTGACGCATGAAATGTTCTGAACTGGGTATAACTTAAGTTAGAAATAACTGCAAGTCATGATTGAATATGTATAAATCTATATGCAGGTTGGCTTTGGTGAAAGCGCATATGTACGCGGGTTTGATTCATCGTAGTAGCATATACATTATGAAGTATGATGTTGAAGTTACAGTTGGGTCTTATTGTTATTTCAGAGTTTTGTTGTATGCTCTGTGTTCTGGTGACTGTGTTGTTGATAGGGTTTCAGTGTTTCAGTGATTTAGAAATTGATGTATTGATTGTTTTGTGCTTCAATGACATTTATGGGTTGGATGAAGCGTGGCCTTCAAATTATAGTGTTGTGCTTCAGGAGTATCCAGTCTGAAAATGTATGAAATGTGGTCCCTAGAGGATGCAAAGGGGAGGAGATTGTAGGCCAGTGCCTACGTACTTGTACATCAGCTAGTACAAGAGCAAAGGGGGTGGTAGCTCCCTTCCAGTAGAAGATAGAGAACGAGTGAAGATTGGAGCATTTAGTAGGCAGGCACCTACGTACTAGTAAATGGATCAGCTAGTACAAGAGCTAAGGGCGTTGTAACTTCCATCCAGGAGAGTCTGGAAAACAAAAGAGGGTTGTAGCCCTCTACAGGTAGAAGCCTGCGTACTGGTATAAGACTGCACCAGTACAGAACTATTGTAAAATGAGTTTCTTATTAAAAGAAGATAGAGATGACTTGCAGCAGGTGGTTTTCACCCACATTTGGTTTCCACCTTATATCGTGGTGTTCATGTGTGCTTCTTGTGTGTGATGATCTGTTATGTTTTACTGCACCTACTTACTGTACATATGGTTAATGAAGTTCTGATGCACTAACTGAAGATCAACATTTAATGGATTAATTGAATCATAAGTATTCTGGATATACGCTAGTTGCATTAGACATAGTTGCGTATACATGCGGGTTCCCTTAATTGAAGTAGCGTATATGTATCTAAGTAAAGAAATGAAAAAGTTTTTATTGATTTGATAACACTGATTCACCCCCCCCCCCCTGCCTCTCAGTATTATTTCCAACAATTGGTATCAGAGTAGGTGCTTTGGTAGAAGCTTGATCGCTTGAAGGAGATCCATGGAACTATGGGAAAGAAGCTTAAGAACAAAACACCTAAGAAAAAGAAGACATCTCAGAAGAACTATGACAATGGGTGTATGGATTGGGGAATATGTGGAAGAAGTACATCAGGTTCAGAATCACTTTAGAATGAAGATGAACAAGATCTATCAGGTATGAATTTGTTATCCTCTAGTGATACATCTATTTCTCCTCTTAAAGATGATGAAAGTGATAGCGAAACAACTGAATTTCCGCTTATAGGTGAACAAGAAAGATATCAAATAGAGGCAAAATTTAAAAGGCTTACAGACAAAATTAGAGATCAACAAGATTTGTTGAACAAGAAGGAATGGGCCTTCAAAGAAGAATCTACCAAACTAAAAGCTCAACTAGAGGAGGGAAATAAGGTAAGGAAGTTATTCAAGGAAAAATGTCAAAAGTTGCAGGATGAAGTGACATCATTAAGAAATGAAGTCAATGAAAGGAGCACAATCATCAAGAAACTCAGAGATAGATCCAGTTATTATGAAAGGCTTGAAGCTACAATCCACTCGCTAAAGGAAGATATTGAAGAATCAAAGAAGCAGAATACAGGACTACTCCAAGCTATTGAAAAACAAGAGAATGAAGTTCTTGAATTAAGACATCAGTTGGAAGAAGGAAGGAAAGATGAGGAGAACATAAAGAAGCAGTATCGTGAAAAGGAAGAGTATCTTCAGATTGAGGTAAATATTCTAAATGATAAATTAGAAGAAAAGGATAAGCTCTTACGATTTCAAGACAGTACTAAAATTTTGGATGATATTCTTAGTAGTCAAAGGTCTCCTGCTATCAAAACTGGTCTTGGTTTTTATGAATCTACTGAAGGTGAATCTAGCTCACAAGGAAAGGCAAGGAACTCTAATGAGAAATCTGAAATTCTCAACAAAGAGATGAGAAGAAAACCCCATCAATAGTCAAGGAAAGAAATACTTCAAAGAAAATATTTTACTCCTCCGATGAATAATGTTGAATGTTATGTATGTCATAATCTTGGACATGTTGCAGCCAGATGTAGAAGAAGAATGGTTCAAGATCATCACACAGAAAGATCATCACATTACTTTCAGGGATATTGTTTTTCTTGCAATATGTTTGGTCGCAAAGCTGTTGATTGCTACAGAAGGAATATGAAACATGTAAAGTTTTATGCATGTAACAAGCTTGGACATATAAGAAAGGAATGCAGGAATAAAGTACGGGCACCATACCAAAAGGAGAAAACTTCATCACGATTGAAGATATGGAAGAATAAGGAAGTACATTCAGAAAGATGTGGCACAACACAATATACTTAGACACAGCACAACACAGACATAATAGACTCAAGGGGAGCTGAAAATATAAAACTGCAGTGTTCTGAATCTCATACGCAAGTTCCATAAATAGAAGTCGCGTATATACATGAGTTACACACTGCATAGTCACGTATATGTCAGTCTGAGGAAAAGCAGTAGGGACAGGCTCAGAAAAAGGGTCTGATATGATTCAGTCCATTATTTGTTCTGTTTGATAATGGTTACAATCTGCTGATGATGTGAGGAAATGTCTTGATACTTGTAAGATGTTTGGAAGTGTTTTTTATCCTAACTTGATGATGATAATTCCTTGATACTTCCTGCTGATATATGCATGATCAGATCTGACAGTAAACAAGATGGCACAGGTTCAGGGGGAGCATATGCTTTTAATAATGCATTGTTGGCATTATGGTTAGTAGCCCTTGGTGATGATGCTTATATGGCTTAATGATACATCTTGATATGGTTATGACTTGTCAATAATACATAGTTGATCAAATTTTTGGTTGATTCTCTGATGATCATGTATGGTGCTTACATGGTGATCTTCATATGGATAAGGAGAAGTACAAATCTTGATGATGAGTCACTCATATGCTGTTGTCGTCATATGCATAAAGATCATATAATACAGTTATGATGCATGATTCCTATAATTTCTTGGCACTCATATGGATGAGGATTGTTGTTGTTAATGATATCAAGAAGTCTTGTCTTGAGCTCTAGATACATAGTGCTAGATACATGGAGTTGCATTGTTGGAGATATGATGATGATGAGTTCTTACCCATATGATGATAGGTTGATACTTACATATGTTGATTGATGCAGATGTTCCCATGTGATGATACTTGGATCATGTAGATCTTGATGTTGATGAGATGGCTATTATATTTTTCACATATGATATAATGTGAATGATTTTGTATGTCATATGCAGAATTCTGTTCAAAAGGATGAATTGATATCTATATGCAGACATGCCTTGTTATAGGACATTTACAGGTTACTGATCTGGAAGTGGTTGTATGCGAGTTTCATAAGGAGGATCCGCGTATATACGCTTGTTTCTGTGGATACAAACGTGTATATATTGATTTGAAGGAAATCAGTGGGCCAAACTCAGGATGAGAAGAGTCTGTTATGGGTCTGACAGAGACCATCTAGAACAGGTGTAGAGGGAGAACATGATTGTTGGTCTATATGTTGTTCACAGATGCTTAGGGAGCAGATCATACATTGTGTATGATAGTTGTTGATGACTATCATGGTCTTATTCAGATGTTTGGTCTCATGTAAAGTTCATATCAAGACTCATGATGTAATAGTGTGTCTCTATCTATTGTAGTCATTTGATGAAATCTCTTCTGATGTAATTTTTACCCCCCTCTATGCATAGGAAGGATCATGAAATATTTCAGTCATGTATTTCTTTTATTATCAAGGTCATGTAACGACCTATGTTGGTTTCCCCACTATGTCTGGGATGGATGATGTTATACTCTTATGTTATCCTATGTAAACCTTGATGTATCCCCACTTGGTTGGGTAGATGAGTCAATTCCCACTTGGTTGGGTAGATGAGTCAATTCCCACTTGGTTGGGAGATGGATGTATGTATGAGTCCTTAGTGGTAGGAAGGTCATTTATGATAGAGTCATGTTCTTCTTGTAGAACATATTTTTGCAGACCTTGCTTACAGTCAGGGGGAGCATGAACAACACACTTCAGTTGAGCAGAGACTTCAGCATGTACTCAGAGGGAGCATGGAAAGATTGGTACACCTTGGCATATACAAAGGGGGAGCTCATTTAGAGATTTCAGCAGGTACTCAGGGGGAGTATAGTCAGCAGAATGATTATCAAGGAAAGAGAATATATTGGTCTGCCCTTTGCCCTTAATGTCAAAGGGGGAGAGTGATTTGGTGTTGTTGCCATCAAGTCCAAAGGGGGAGATTATTGGCATTATGATGCATGTGTTGTACTTGATGGCAACCCACTCATAGAAGAACAACTCACTTATATAAAACTAGATGAATCTATAGAAGAGATATCAGATGTGACAGAATACATGGGATGCAAGACAGCTCAAAGGAATCAGATGACAGTCTCAATATGACAAGTTAGCTTTGCCATAAAGTCCAAATGGGGGAGATTGTTGGCATTATGATACAAGTGTTGTCCTTGATGGCAAGATGACAGATTATAGTGCAGCAGGTCAGTAGCAAAGAATTGATGATCAGACTACAAAGAATGAAGAAAGATGAGTATATACGCAGGTTCACTATATACCAAGTCGCGTATATAGGTAGGTTATACGCAGGTTGACTATGTACCAAGTCGCGTATATACGCAGGTTCGCTATATACCAAGTAGGGTATACACGCAGGTTATACACACAGGTTCTCTATATTCAAAGACGTGTATACACACGAGATTGCTGATCAAAAGTCACGTATGCGGATGCACGCACTTTCATGCACAGTAAAGCGCGTACATGTGGGAAAGCTTATTTTTGGGTTTGTGGTATTTAGACCTATGGTTTTGGTCCTTGGTATGTTGCACGCACTTTCTCCCCTTCTCTCATATGTTCCTCGAGGCTTTTCTCTACCTTCTGCTCCTCTTCTTCGTTCTCTTATTCCTTTTCTTCTTCCTCTCCTTCTTCTTCTTCTTCTTCTTTTTCTATTCATGCCCCCTTTTCTTCTTTTGCTTCTTCTTGTTGAGATTGCAACAAGATGATGGAGCTTAGTGAAAAGAGTCGCCTTCACTAAGTGGGCCCGCAGGCTATTTTTGGCGCAAGTCTATTTTTAGACTATGTCTATTTTTAGACATATGGATCATGTCTATGGATTGCAGGTTGCTGTTTATGGATGATTGATCAAGTTGGGAAAAATAGATGGACTTCTATTTTTGATGAAAGTGTGAGTGATCACAGTGTGAGTGATCAAGTCTATTTTTAGACTGGCTGTCAAAAATAGAAAAGTCAAATATTATTATCTCACATTAATATTTGGACTATAAACTTAATCTTATTCTCTTGGAGCACTTCAGTTCGAGCTACGGATGTGGCACATGCAATTGCATGAAGGAAATACGTGGTTCTTATGGGTTAGTTGAATATTTGCATGCATGACTTCAGTTAGAACTCAAGTGAGTTGAGTTTAGTGGACTGGAGGTGCAGTTGATGGAGTTGTATTCAGTTTAGCTTTGTTAAACTGGTTGTATTTAGTCTAACTGGCAAATAGACTAGAGATGAGTTGGGTGAATTAGTTATTAATTAATTCACAAGTTATTAACTCATAATACAACTATGAATACATCAGTTAACTCAGTTGCATGTCAGTGCATGTT
>APFE030161554.1:27212-49675 GCA_000404065.3 Pinus taeda
TCAGATCTGAGCTGTAATGTGTGTAACAGAGGTGGAGATACTTGTGAGAAGTATTATGCTGTGTAATGTTACATGACTCAATCATTAATATACAGATAGTTGGGGTTTTTAGCGAGATGCTTTCCCCGGGATACATACTGTGTTAATGTGTGAATGCTCTTGATGTTTTATTGTTATTGATACTGCTATATTGATGATCAACGTAGAGGAGCTTATGTATTGTGTATGTTTTCCGCAATAGTACATGATCAAGATAATCTCTGTTGAATATGTGTTAAATTATTCAAAATTTCTACACTTCTTCCTCCTCTTCTCTTGCTTCCTCTTCATCACTAGAGGTTGGGGTCCCACCATATTCAAGGGCTTGTATTTCAAGGAAAACCCCTCTTTCCATGTCTCTAAATGTGGACTAGAGAATAGGAATTCTCAATTGGCTTAAGGCATCCTCCAATATCAGTTTAATGAGTCCATGATGTGCCAATTGGAGGTGTTTCCCTTCCTGTACCTTCTGGCTCATGTCTATCATTGACTACAACAGAAAATAAGGTACATTGAGCCTTTGGTTTATGGGTAAATCCACTCCATATATCAACTCATGGAGGAGTCTGAATTGGTAACCATAGACTACACTAAGCATCCCTTCACAATAAATGTATTTGAGGATGTGATAGCTCACCTCATCCGAAGGATAGGGAGGGCTCTCCCTCATGACCCGATTTTTGTCCTCAATTGTCTCTTCATCATCTAGGAAGAAGCTTTCATAGCAAAGGTGATGTTAGCTTTGTCCTCCCTTCCCCATTTCACCCTTGAGCAAGTGTGGTTACTCTTCTAATCACCTCAGGTTTGACTGTAATTGACATCCCTCTCACCACAATACTAGCACTTGTTCTTGCTTGAGGATTGAGTGCCATGGAAAACTCATGGGATATATCATCATCGTACCCCGTTAGTGACTTAGAGAAGGCAAACCAATAATGAATCCTAAACATATCTACCACAGTGGGATGTAGGTGAATCTTGGATGTATCTATGGGTTCTCTTCTATTGAATCGTCCTCCCATTTCTCTTCTCTGGTTAGCTAAATGCATGAAGCCTTGTAACATAGTTTCAGTATGAGTTCAGGGTGGCTAAGAGTTTAAAGTATTTTTGGTAGATGACTACAATTTATACCTTGTTCTATATCACACAATTCTCTCAAATTACCACAAATTCTATCTAAATCTCAAGCCGAATGTAATTTCTAGGAGAAAATAGAGTCTTTTCTTCTTTCCTTTTTTATTTATTTATAAAACCATGAACACAAGAGAGATGGGCCACTTAATTTTCACTATGATGCTTGTGATGATGAGAATTTCTTAACAATTTGACCTTACGCACGCCTTTGCAATCTTCTTTAGGAATTCCAGTGCTTCCTATAGCTTTTTGAGTTTCATGTAGCTTCCTGTAGCTTTGTTTCCTGTAGGGTGGCCAAAACAGGGTTTTATTCTCCGATGGCTTTCCAATATGGTCCAAGTCTCTCTGATCTTGAAATGAAAAATTGGTGCTTGAAAGTTTGGATTTTATGCTATTTATGGTCGATTTCTGGAGCACTGTGTTGGCTGGCAGTGAAACAGGATTTCCTCATTAGGACCTTTGGCCCATCGTTAGTGATCATCACCTACACTTACATAACTGAATCGAACACCTTTTTAACTGATGCTCATTGATTTTACACTTCAACGTGGCATGATGACTGGGAGTTCACCTTTTTATCTCGAGTTGAGGGTGGCCAAGATAACTGGTCACTTCCATCTTATAAAAAATAACTTTTTCAACATTCATACATTTTTATCATATCGTTACTCGGGCAAGAGTTGGATGAGGTAAATACCCATGCCTACCTTTGTTATTCGAAGCATACTGGAGGATGGATTGATGTGATGCTTACTCAGGTAAGTGTTCCTCTTTGGTCATTTTCTGTTGATTTCCTCCTGCTTATGTAGCTACTTGCTTGTGGTTTCATGTGTGTAGGTGCTTGATGTATCCTTGTTGTTGGTGCTATTGTGGAACTCTGGTGAGGAGAAATAATGCCTTCAAAGATGCTGGAGCTCCATTTTTGTTTGGTTGTGAAGGAGGATGTAGGATTAGGCTAGTTGCATTGACGACACAAGTTGCTATAGGAGATCCTGTAGCTACTATAGGAAACCCTGTAGCTGCCTTTTCTTAATTTTTTTTATTGATTATTTTCCTAGAGGGAGACTGGGTAGTGGTGTAGGGTTTGATGACGGTGATGAAGCCTCAGATGGAATGGTGGATGGTTGAAGCCAGTGAGGACATGTCCTCTAGAACTCCTTTTTATTTTTTTATCTTTTCACATTTTCTTGTCATTTTTTGATGGATAGAGAGGTAGGTATGGATATGACTTGATGGTGGGTGAGAGATGGTGAGGTGTAGGGTCCCAAATTAACCTAGAATAGGATTGTACAATTTTTTTTCCTACCGAGATCCCTTTCCTATCACATTGCAAGACATCTTGTAGTGCTACAGGATCTTCCCGTAGTAGCTACATGACATCTTCGAGCAAGCTAGAAAATGCTCAAAAATTGATTTTTGATGCCTGAAAGTGGAAATGAGTGATGGGGACATGGTAGGCATGAATGAGATGAAGTGGATGGAGGAAGAAGTGACGTGATTCTTGGCTTTCTATCTCTATAACTTTGATTCCTCTATTGCCTTAAAAAAAGGTGCAAAATCACATAATTTATTAGTGGGAAGGTTTGAGGTCCCTGCCATGGAAAAAAAAAAATTCTTCTCTTTTTTTTTGAAAGATACACAAGTTTCCCTAGAGGAGGTTTTTGGCATGTCTTCCTGCCCTGGGTGCCTCAAAGGAGGTTTTCACCTAGAGATATTTTTATTTTCCTTTTTTCACTCCTGGGTTGCCTCAAGGGGTTTTCAACCCAAGAGTTGGCCTCAGATGCTTCATAGTGGTTTTCACCTAGGTCCCTTATTGTTTTATTTTTCTTCAAAAATAAAAATAGTATTCAACAATTGGGTGATTTGGAAGCTAAGACATTTTCAATCACTTTACATCCTATTGATGGCACTAATGAACTCTTCCCTTGACATAGGTCTTTTATAGGCTTTCAATCTGTATCCATTGACAAGAAAGGGGATACCTTCCTCATCAATGGTCCTGATTTGAATAGCCCCATCGTCATGGCACTTCTCTATCAGATATGGGCCTAGCCACCTGGTCATCAATTTTCCTTTGAAATCCTTGAACCTGGAGTCATATAGAAAATCCCAATACCCTTCTAAAAACCTTTGTCCTTGATTTTCTTGTCAAGCCAGACCTTCCTTTGTACTTGAATAACTTTAGTGTGCAGGAGGGTCTGCATCCTGAGTTCAACTAAACAATTGAGCTGGAGAAGCCTCTCTTGTTGTGCCTTTGTAACATCCAAATCCAACTGTGCTTCCATTCTCAAAGTGTTGTACTCAAAATAAATGGAGAGTAGATCCTTCTTTCCATAGACCAAGTCATAAGGGGTGAAGCCATTGGTTGTCTTCTAGGTTGTATTATAGGCTCAAGTGGCCTCCTCAAGTCTGTCAGCCCAATATTTTCTGCTATTGCTCACAACCTTGGTGAAGATGACTTCCAATGCTCTGTTAGTGACCTCTACTTATCCATTGGCCTAAAGATGATAGGAAATTGACTTCTTGTGTTTGACCTTATGCTACCTCAACAAATTATCAATTAGGTGTGATGTGAATTGAGCTACCTGATCAGTGACTAGTTCTACAGGGTGCCCAAACTTGTAGAATACATTCTCCCTTAAGAAATAAACCACTTTCGCTTATGTTTCTACCTTGACAGCCTTAGTCTCATCCCACTTTTTCAAATAATCAGTGCATACAATTATGTACTTTTTCTGCCCTGATGGTGGATGAATGGGCCCAATGAAATCCATGCCCCACTTATCAAATGGCTCTAGAGTCACTTGATGTTGCAAGAGAATTTCATCATTGGGAGTAGGCATTTCATCCTTGGCACTGATCACATCGACTGGTGTATCTGTGTACATGTTGGTGGAGAGTGGGCCAGTAGTAGCCATCTTGCAGTACCTTGAAGGTTGTCCTCTTGGTTGCAAAGTGGCCTCCACAAGGCCCATCATGGTAGGCCATAAGGATGTCAAATACTTCCTCCTCCCTAACACATCTCCTCAAAATTTTATCTAGGCCTAGCTTGAAGAGATTGCCCCCAATCCAGGTGAATGGGGTGCTCATCCTTACAATTCTGCTCTTTTCCTTGGATGATAGATTTGGAGGGAACTATGCAAAAACTAGGTAGTTGGATATGTCAAAAAAACATGGAGAGAGAACTGAAATAGAAAATGAATTCTCATTTGGAAGCTGATCATCAACCATCACTTCCTCACATGTAGGCAAAGCAAGTCTAGACAAAAAATCTGCAACTACATTTTCCCTACTTGGCTTATCAATGATAGTTAAATCAAACTGATGAAATAAAAAAAACCATCTAATTATTCTAGCATTCACATCAGGCTTTTTCATCAAATATTTGAGATCAGCATGGTCAATATATACAAAGGTTTGATAACTAGTGATTTAGTGTCTAAATTTTTTCAAGGAATGGACTACAACTAGGATATCTTTTTTTGTCACCGTATAGTTCAATTCGACCTTTGACAAATTTTTGCTAATGAAGTAAATGGAAAAAGGAAGCATGTCATATATCTGGCCTAGAGCCACTCCTATAGCTTTTCCAAAGGCATCAACATGGATGTAAAAAGGAAGAGCCCAATTTGGGCCTTAGAGTATGGGTACGTTAGTCAACTTGTCCTATAATATTTCTAGGGCCTCTTGGCAACTTTCTGACCAAAAAAATTCAGAGTCCTTGGCCAATAGTCCAAACAATGGTGAGGCTACTTTGCTGAAGTCTTTGATAAACCTCCTATAGTACCCTGTTAGGCCCAAGAAATTCCTGACATCCCTCTGCCCTTGAGGAGTAGCGATCCTTTTTACAATAGCAATTTTATTTGGCTCCACTTGTAGTCCTTCCTGGGATATTGAGTTACCTAGAACAATCCCTCTATTCATCAAGAACTCATAGTTCTCAGGACTAAGGGATAGGTTCATTTCAATGCACTTATTTAATACCTTCCCCAAGTTGGAGATAGCCTCCCAGAATTTACACCCATAGGGAGTGAAATCATCTATATAGATTTCTATAGAGTCATGGACTAGCTTAGCAAAGATGCTTAGAACTGCCCTTTGAAAAGTAGTAGGGGCATTACATAATTCGAAAGGAAGGACCATATAAGAAAAGTTACCCCAAGGAAAATTGAATGTGGTTTTATCTTGGTACCCTGGGCTGATTTGGATATGATTGTAACCACTGAATCCATCCAGGAAAGAGAAGAACTTCTTGCCTTCAAGACCATCCAAGACTTGATCAATGAAAGGTAGAGGGAAATGGTCTTTTTTAGTGGTTTCATTTAACTCTCTGTAATCCACACAGATTCTCCATTTCCCATTCTTCTTTGGGACTAGAACTAGAGGAGACACCCACTCACTATCTAAGATGGGGCAAATGAACCTTGCATCCAAAAACTTATGCAGTTCTTCTTTGACTATGTGTTTGAGGGTTGGGTTCATTCTCCTCTAAGGTTGGCGCAATGGTTTGTAGCCTTCCTTGATCTAGATGTGGTGAGTACACACCGAAGGGTGCACTCTCTTCATTTCCTTATAGCTCTAGAAAAAAGCATCCAAGTTCTCTCTCAGTATGTTGCACGACTTCTCTTCTTAATGGGTTGAGAGCAAGGGGTTGATTTTGAATGTTTTAGATGGACCAAATTCTACCATTTTTATATGAGCAGGATTTGAGTCAATTAGGCACAATTCATTCCAAGGGTTATCTCCATATTTCTTCACCAGCTCGTTAAGGGGCATGGTATTGGGGGGATGGTTCTAGAGGATTTGATCAATTAGGTCATCTTTATCAGGTTTCCCCCCTCCTATAATAGTATCTAGGGTACAAATTAGGTAGGATGTGGTATGGCACACTTCATCTTCCTCTTCCTCTTCCAACCATAAGGGTAAGTCATGCTCTAAGAATGGTTGAGCAGGAGGATACAAGACCAACTGTTTGGAAAAATGCCCATTCTTAATGGTCATTCTTAATGGTAAGACTTAGCAGTGGCTAGCCATGGCCTTCCAAGGATGAGAGGATAACCATTGAATTTGGTCATGGGCTAGAGAACTAAGAAGTCACCAGGGTACTCCTAGGAATTATTAGAGACCATCACATCCTCAATAACTCCCTCAAGAGCTACTGTGGATTTGTCTGCAAGCTACAATATTGTTGTGGTCTTCCTCAATGATCCTTGGAGATTCAGTTTGATCATGATCTCCTTATTCATCACATTGATTGAAGCTCCAAGATCAATCAAGGTGTGGGGGAAAATGATGCCATCAATGTGCACATCTACCACACGACTCCCAGGGTCTAGATACTTTGGGAAAATCACTCTCCTCAACATTAAGTTAGACAATTGTCCAATGAATTTAATGGTAAGGGTGTATTTCTTTCTCCTCCTAGGATGTTTGAAGAATTTATCGTTGATTAGCTTGTTGTAGATGGGGACATCCTTTATGACTTGGAGGATTGGGATTTTAACACATAATTTTTTCAATTTTCCTAGTATTTCAGTCTCCTCCAAGGTTTGCTAACTAAAATGGATCATTGTTTCCGGAAAAGAAGGTTGACTAGCTTTAGGAACACTCTTCCTTTTCCTCTTCAAGCTCCTCAGGTGGAGATGTAGGTTGGTTATTTGGAATCACTTTTCCAGACATGAGGTTGATTTCTTGAAATTCCACAACATAGGTAGGGTAGGATGTCTCTCCACTATAGACCTGATGTGCCTGCTTGTTGTTTGAGTTCGGATTTAGTTGAGTAGGAATTTGAGGTTTCTTATGTGGATCAATCAGGATGAAGGAGCTTTGGTTGAGATGGAGGTGGAGGTAGTAAGGTTGGATATTGGTTGAATGGGGGCTTCCACCCTTGTGATGAGGTATTCCACTAAGGTTGTTGTGGAGCATATGGCTGAAATGGTTGATTGTCAAGTTGGGAATGGTATTAAGGTGCATAAGACTAGGGACAAGGTGTGAACCATGAAGGATGAGCAGGATGACACCAAGCGGGAATGGATGCATTCTGATTGGGATTGTAATATGAATAGGATGCCCCTTGCATTCCCTGATAGTATAGTTGAGGTCCTTGAGGCCTCCTTTGATTGATATAACAGAGTTTTTCAGCCACACCTTCAGTTACTTGATATATATATTTCAATCCAGGCAAAGAAGCACATTTATCTGTGGAGTGGTTTTCCTCACAGATTTAGCAGACCTCTATAACATTCAATGGACATTCATTTCTGGGGTGCCTTCTGGTGCATCTATGACAAAAGAAAAACAAGGCTCACTATGCTTCCTCCTACTTCCTCTGGATCTACATGGTGTCCATTTGCAGAGCAAGGGCATGCAACATTTGACTTTTAAAGACCTCCAACATGTTTCCAATTTCACTCTTGATATATGTGTTGGAGGAGGATGAATTGGCCAAAGCTTGACTAGCCCTACCCTTCTTTCTAGTAGCCCTAGAATTATTTTTGAAAATTGTCTTTATAGATGATAAATGTCCCCTCCGGACAACATGTTTAGAGTTTCTAGGATATCTTCCCTAATCCCTCTAAGGAGGACTAGGTTGAGTGATTCAGGATCAAGGGTGCATGTTGGCTTAGTGGGTCCTAAACTAGGTTCAAAGTTAGTTGCGCCAAACAAATCCCTACATCACTGGCCCTTTTGGCATCAATCCGTGGAGTGCAGATAGAAGTATCACCCGAAGCATTATGGGGGGTGTTGGAACCAAGTTTCCGCACCCAGAGATCAGCGTGATGTCATTTTATGCCGTAAATCCTGCTTTGTGCAAATCGATAAGCCCTTATGGCTTATCGATGGAAATCCCTTTAATCAGACTCTAGACTTCCGTGAAGGTCTATGAAAATCTTTCGCAGACCCTAAGTAGGTGATTCAATTACTTAAGTGCATCAAAGATTACTCTTAACCCAGTAATTACTCTGAACGGCATAAGTGTTCAATAACTTCAACATACAACAAGATAATCTTCGCATAAAAAATTAACATAAATTTCATTCATATAACAATATAAATCAAGCAAAGTCACGCATCCATACAATAATATTTCATGAACCCATCATTCATCACAGCATAAAGTGCATTCATTAATAACATATGTAAATAGTCGAAACACATGAATTTTTGCAATAATCTTCTTTATTGATAATCAGTTCAAGCTTACAGACTCAAGACCTCCCTGTGCACTCAGCTGTAGGGGTCCGTGCAGTCAACGGCAGACTCTACTCTAGGCCTCTACGCACATAGCTGCAGAGCCTTTCTTCCTAATCTTTTGTGCTAACTCTCTAGACTTCTTCCATAGACAAAATTCCTTTCTTTCTTTTTTTCTTCATCATCATGCCTTAGAATCTCTAAGACACACCTATTTATACAATCCCATGGTCCACGGACTGTGGGTAGATCTAAAAACAGCTGACTTAACTTACATAAAATAAGGGTAAAACCATTTCTGACTCCTTTACTATATACATGCTCTGCGATCACAACTTGCTGAGACTTTACATTCTATACAACAAAACTTGGGCTTTTGCCCCAAAATTGACCGTAGGGGACCCCATCCCAACAGGCCCCCAACACAAAGATCATGACTCGCCCTCGAGTCACTCTACTAGTGTAAAGATCTTACTGCGAAGATCCCCTAGCTCTACTTGTGCAATTTCTACTTTAGTTGCGCTCTGCGTGGCTACCTACTAACCTGTTCCACCAATTGCTCTGTGGTTGGTCTTGCACTGTCCTACTTGATTCTCTGTTACGTACTCTGTAGGTTGGGATCTTCCTGCAGAGTCGTTACTACCTCCATAGCCTACTCAAATAGCATGGTGCAGTCCCCGATCGCGGCATCCACCATCGGTACCCCATCCTTCATTGCAGCTTCACATTGTTCCCTTACCTCTGGCGGGGTTGAAGGTTGGGACTTCAAATCTAGTTTAGTGATATTTATGTTTAGTTTGAACTGAAATCTAGCCACTTCTGCCTTGGCATCGTACACGCCCGCAGCAAGCTTTCTGATCTTTGCTTCCAACGATGCTTCCTCTAGGATATGCAATTCTAGCATTGTTCTACAAGCTTCTGCAACTGTAGCCACCAGTTGGGTGCTTTGCACCTGAATTTTCTCCTTTTCCTGCAGTGCCTATGACTTCTCAACAAACATTTGTTCGTTGTTCACTCTACATTCACTTATGAGTCTTAGTGCACGCTGCTCCCGAGCTGTGAATTCTACTATCACCCCTTCTTGCAATGCGTGAAGGTACTCATTGGGAGTGCAGCCAGGTTGAGGTTGATGTTCTTCAAAGAAATTATGATGACCTTGTCATCAGCTGCCTCCACACTCAAGGATCCATCTAGTAGCACAACTACCTAGAGATCTAGTGAGCGAACCATCTATGCTGCCTGAGTGGTCCCTGGTGCCAAACTCGTTGATGCAACACTAATCTGCCCCGCACCTACTTGGATCCTACTCGTCTGAATCTGTAGCTTGCGCAGATCCTTCTGGATGGTACTTAGCGCCTGCTAGTGCTATTGTTCAAACTGGTGGAACAGTTCTATCGTGGTATCACACACCTTGTCACCTATTTCATCTAGGTCATCATCTGTCAGAGCGATCAGATCCAGCGATGGATTTGTCGCTTTTGATTTCTTTCGTGGCCCTTCCTTCCTTGTTCATATTTTGATCCATAAGGGAGTTCTCTACTCCTCCTAACCACCTCTACCTTACTCTGACTACTCCTCCTCCTCAGTTTGGGGTCAAGGAGACTTACCATTGTGCTCGGAGTCACGCTCTTATTGTTTAGCCTGCTGCTTTGCAGCGCATTCCGTCCCATAAACCTTAGTCCATTTTGCCAAATGATCACATGGATCAGTTCTTCCATTGTATCTCTCTATTAGCCAAACTTTTGGGTGGCCAAACCAGAATGTCATCATTCTTTTGTACTCGTGCCATTCATCAAAATTGTCCTTATGCATACCCCACCATTGTGCAGGCGTAGCGCGCATCACCAAATCCAGCGCTTGGAATTAATGCTTCTCAGGCACTTCCCTTTCAAATCCATCCATAAATTTATCTACATTAGTTAGACCATCATAATAAGGCAAACTTCTTACCTCTTATGATACATAGTGCAGTGATTTAGTCATCATATTATAGTGCAACGTAGATACTTTGTGTAACCTATTTCGCCAATGTTCCAATTCCTCATCAAAAACTGATGTACATGAACTTTTGTGATCCCATGCAATGCGTGCATCAACTGTCGGATTAAACCAATCTTGATCTTGCACTTTTAATTTATAGATCTAGTCCAAATCATCATTGCTTTCCTCATAGTCATGGACTGATTCAGTATAGCGCAGTCCTTCTGCAGTGTCCACTGATATTACTACGCGGAGCGATTTTCTTTCAAACGACATCATCTACTTCTTCAAATTGATAACCCCATTCATGTCAATACCCCAATCAATTCCAAGGAGTGTGAGGTATGGATTATTTTCACCATTAATCTCTATTACTTCAAAATCGGCCAACGCACTCGCACCTTCGATATCTATGGTCACTCCATGCAATCTCCCCATAGGGATAATATTTTGTTTATTTTCCATCCTTAATTTAATGAAAGACCACTCCAGTGTAGGTCTCCCCATTCTTTCCCAAGTCTGTTTAGGAAAAACATCCGCATCTAACCCCAAATCCAAAATAACTTGATCCATCTCATAATCTCCTATTTTTGTAGCGAGCCTCATCTCGCGCCCTGTTCTTGTCTTGTGTTTTCCTATCTTTTTGACCATATGGTATCCTTCAAGAGCACCTTCCTTACTATCACACTTATTTATCAGTCCTTGTAGCCCTTTTACGGCCTTACTATCACACAGTAGCTTCATACAATTCTCCAAGAAGCTGATAAGCATGGAGGAGTCAACTCCTTCAGATAGCTTGTCCTCACTTCCTGAGGTAGAGGCCTCAACGAAGCTTTTCTTTGCCTTCATGAATGTTTCCTTCACGCGCTCTAGGTCAAACCCAACTTATTTTTCTGGAGCCTTGTAGACCCATTCATTTTCTTCTGGTTGCTTTCCTTTATCATCACTGGTCATCATCCCGCTTCGCAGCACAATATTCACATGGGGGTCCTCATCGCGAGGCTCCACCCTCATCATTTATAAATTCTGGGTGGGCTGCTGAGGTTATGCCTACTTCTCCTGCATTGTAGTTATCAATATAGGGAATTCTTCTATAATGTGGTCAAACTGAGTACAATATCAGCATGACGGGCGTGTGTGGATCATACACTCTCATGCGTAGTGTCCTGTCACTCTGAAATTATAGCAAATAGCTTGTCCTCAACCTCTACCAGGTCAACCTCCTCCTCAGCCTTGTCCGCGCCCCTGATATCCTTCGCACACTCCCCTGGCACCTTGATTCAGGGGCCAAGTTTCTGTTTGAATTTGATGCGTAGGCGTTCTATCCATAATCAACTCATAGTTACGGAAGTTAAGTTCATCGTGGCCCACCGATTTATAGAAATTGCAAAATAACTGTTGTGGCGTCTATACAAATTTTTGCAGTAAGTGACAATTTTTCGTTACATGTTTATCGGCTACCTGACAGATAGTGCACCATAGCACGAGCCCTGTACTTGGTCCTGCTTGAGCTTCCTAGCTCAGGGGCATTGGCCCTCTTCCTGCCATATAATTCACGAAAATAGGGCAATGATCCTTATCATGCCCCTAGTTTTTACACTTAAGGCACCAAACTTCTTCTCGCACCTCCGGCCGAGCCACTTTTTCCTTCTTCAAGCTCTGAAAATCCAAGCAAAGGTTCTGCAAGTGCGCATGAATCTATTGAACTCCCAATGTCATGTCCTGGATTGGTGTCTCATGTAATCTCATTGCGATCTCCAGTGCTTCTGCCTGAGTCCCTATCTTTTGTTGTGATAAAGAAATCCTTAAGTGAGGTAGGAGCGCAGCTATAAACCAATTGTGGTGCTGACTTTCTGTGAGATTCATATTGGCTTTGCGGATTCTACACTTCAGTCTTTGATCCAGCTCCCAAGGTGTTTTTTCAATCCTCATCATGATTTCCTTGAACCCCACTACTGATTGCATTTCAGAGTTACGCCTTCTGAATTCCTTGTTCAGTGCCAACCGAGTGTTCGCTAACGATGCCAACGTATTATCAATGTAGTAGTTAATGTACCACGTCAATGCACAATCTTGTAGAGTAGTAACCAACTACACTTTCTTCATATGGTCATGTGTAATATTTTGTGTTTTGCACACAGCCTTCGCAATGAACCAAAACTGGTCTAGGTCTTATTTCCCAAGCCCTTAAAAATGGGAAACTTCATCGTATTCGACAGGTTGAATGGTGGCGATGGTGGTGGTGGAGTGGGTGAAGGTGGATGTTGTGGAGGTGAAGGTGGAGGTGGTTTGGTCGAATGAGGTATTCGCAGAAAACCCTGCTTTATCAAATGTACAACGCTTCGCAGCGAGGCCGATATCGCTCCCTCGTCATCGCTCGAAGGGGGTTCTATCAATGGGCTATATTTAGGACCTGCTCTTTCCTAATTTCTAAAAATTCATCCACTTCACATAGATCCAAACATAAAGGCAATGGCATGACCTACTTTTCGCACAAGAGAATTTTAATCCAAGTATTCAAAGATCTCAGATACTTACCTCACGGTCCTTTGAAGAAGAGTCTCTTTGCTTCGTTGTAGTTGACTAAAGTATCGATTGCGAATTCTATCACAAATCCTCTTATGACTCGATTAAGCCAGTGATCGACAGCGTGCACAATCTTATATTCAGAGGCTTCCAACCTCTACATTAGCTCTGAGGTCCACACTATTGGATGTTAAGCCTCCACCTGCCTTGGCCATCTGCTAATTTAGCGATCCACTCATATAGTTGGATCAG
Organism: Pinus taeda; assembly: GCA_000404065.3. Lineage (NCBI taxonomy): Eukaryota > Viridiplantae > Streptophyta > Pinopsida > Pinales > Pinaceae > Pinus > Pinus taeda. The sequence continues at coordinate 40,335 of APFE030161554.1, forward strand.
GAAGGTGCAGAAGAAAATTTTGTGTATCTTTGTGTACAAATATCTGTCCAACCACTATTATTTTGTTAGGCACAGATTTCCATTTTCTTGCGCCATGAATTCATGGATCATTCTATCCAACCACTTTTCAATTTCTTTCTTTGTTTGATTCCAGTGATGCGACATCACACATCTCTTTATGCAGATCCCGGTCCCGGAAACAGAACCATTTATTGGCTTAGTGGGTCCTGACCCAAGTTCAAATTTAGTTGTGCCAAACAAATCTTTACACTACTGGCCCTTTCAGCATCAATCCATGGAGTGCATATAGAAGTCTCACCCAAAGGAATATGGGGGGGTGCTGGAACCGAGTTTCCGCACCCAGAGATCAGTGTGATGTTGTTTTATTCCCTAATTCCACCTTCACACAAATCAATTAGCCCTTATAGATTATCGATGGAACTCCCTTTAATTAGCATCTAGAATTCTGTGAAGTTCTACGAATGCCTTTTGCAGACCCTGAGTAGGTGAGTCAACTACTTACGCACGTGTTTAGCCAATTTAATGTCCTTAAATTGTCAGCATAAATTATCAGCTAAGGAAGGTATACTGATGAAGCACAAGTGCACTATATGTGCTAGAAGTTATTTTATGTCATTAAGATATCTATGTTCTTATTAAAGTCTATACTTAGAATTAATATGAAGATGGTATTACTGATTATATTAGAGAATTGTTCCTTAAAGTTGTTAGCTACTTATCTTAGAAATTAATCTCTATTGAATCAGTTTATGGATGGTTTAAGGTTGATTCTAAGCTTTACTCTTGTTAGACTATTTTGGATTTTATCTTTAAATTTTATGCTGAGACCAAGTCTAAATTACTATGTGCTAAAGAGATCTATTTTATTAGATTGTAAATGAATGATGTCTGAATTTAATTGTCAAGAAAAATACTGTCACTCTTTTACATATTCAACTTCATCCAAACAAGTCATAAATCTGATAAACTGAAAAGAAACTACGCTATGAAATGAAACAGTTGAACTACGCTAGGTAGAAAGCAAGAAAAATTATCAAACTCTACCAAATAAAAAGAAAATGAAATAACATAATTAAGCTAGGTATAAAAGAAAGGAAATTGCTTATGTAGACAACAATTCAATTGTGAATTCCATCATACTGCATTTCAAAACACAAAACAGAGCATCTATGATTAAGCAATTAAAGAAATCTATGTCCAATTGGTTAAAGACTTGTACTGGACATAGGGGCCCTCCAAAAAACAATTGACAATCTCCAATGAACGCAGCATGGAAAACATAAACCAAGTCTATTACTCGCAATCAAGTTTAATAAGATGTTCTCATAATTTACATATATCAGCGCGCACCCAAAACACAGAGCAACCATCACTTTTATAATACTCCTCTGTATAATAGCACAAGAGTTTCAAGCCTAAATATCTTTATTTCGATCCTATTAAATCAAAATATATGGCTAAACAATCGATTTGCTATTTGGAAAAGAAAATCGATAAGATTTTTTGAAAACTCAGTCTCTTTCCCAACGATAGTCTTGTAGTTGACTTTGAGGTTGATAGTGTTATCGTGTGATCTTCTTGAAGGATTGGTTCAAGAGAATAGGAAAGAATCCACGAGGGGATCATTCCTCATCCATCCATATCTTCCTTTGTTGAGCTGGAGCATCTGAACCCTGTTAATAATGGAGGCAGCTGCAGAAATCTGAATTAGCTGCAAAAACAGGCCAATTCCATAGCTAAATGCATACTTTAAGAAAAAAATAAGGTATATAGACAAATATGAAGAAGAAGGCATTTAAGTGCTTACCTTTAACAAAACCTTGTGTCTATTGCATTATTTAGGTGATAGGTATAGGAAAAAAGAAGAAGTATAGGCAAAAAGGGTGTCAAGGAAAGACAGTCCTTGGACTCTACATTCCCTGACACTGGATATTTTTTATGTCCTCATACAATTCATCATTGTCAGTCTCTTGTGCCTTTTGATTATCGCCTTCAGGATTTACTTTCTTCTTCTTTCTGGCAACCACTGGCATCCTTGGTTTCCTAATGAGGATTTTATACTTTAGGTTGATGATTTCACTTTGCATTGCCCTATTTTCTTTCTTCAACTTTTTGTTCATTTTGTACCACAAACTCAAATAACAATGTAAACTTTGTAACGGGAACTATAAACTCAAAACGGGAACTTTGGCCAAAAAACCCCGAAAAAACATGAAAAACAGTGCTAAAAACGAAAAGCGTGTATATTGGAATGATGGTTTTCGTTTTTTAGGGTCAATTTTGAACATGTTTTAAAAATGGCAGTGAAAACAAAAATTTTGTGAAAAAAACACCGTGAAAATGAAAAGTGTTGATATTGGAACGATGGCTTTTTTTTTAGGGTCAATTTTCAACATTTTTAAAAAACCTAAGTAAAATCGAATTTTTATTTGCAAAAATTGTGCAAAAAACACCCGCAAAATGAAAAGTGTTGATGTTGGAATAACACTTTTTTTTTCTAAGGTAAATTTTCAACATTTAGAAATAATCGTGTAAAATACTTTTTTTTTGCTGAAGCAAGAGTCATTCCTTCTGTTCACTTGTAGCTAAAAATAGTTTACATAGAATACAACCAACACAAAGGTGAAGAGGGCGTGAGAGTTAACTAGCACCCTGAACTTTGGGTACTAAGCCAACAGCTCGATATCCGAGTCAAGGGCCCATAGAACAAAATAAACTACCTAAACCGTTTGATCCGTCGTCTGAGAACTGACAAACGAGGATCTCTAACAGAATGAAAACAAGTAAACTCAAAATGTCTATAAGAGGACCCGATGATGAAATAGAGACCGCAGTGAAAATAATTCGGGTCCGATATGGGGATAACCCTCAAGCAAGTTGTTCGCCCAAATTCCACCGATCCAAAACTTGAGGAGAAACGAGCAAGGAAGATAACCCGGGTCCTCCAACTTGCACAGCGAACCTCAGCCATTGATCTGCTTCTACTAGATCCTGCGGCTATAAAGAATATTGGGCTATAAAGAAGTACGAGGCATACCCAACTGATAAGTGTGGTATTGTCTCTCATCCCTGAGCCACATGTTGAACGGTTAGTGGCATCGGGTCCATTCCTATGAAACCACTTAAGGTAATGAGGGTGCCCGAAAACCACTTTAACTGTAGCAAAACTCTTTTTGTCGTGGTTTCGCTTCATGCTCTCCCCCCACTTTCATCCATCCAACTGAGAGACCCATTTGCTCCACTTTATGGGTCTTCTGCTTGACAAACCCTTATCATCCATATACTTAATTTTCAATAGGCTGCTTCTCCTTCCTACACTGATAATGCTCCCTATCTGCGCTTTCTAGAGTGTAGCAATCCTCACGCAGTTTCCCTGCAGGAACCGACTCCCACGAACTCTTGTTGTCTCTTATACAAAGCACCCCTTCATTTGCCAGTCGATCCGCCAATTTATTAGCATTTCTACAAACATGAACAAATCTAAGAGTTCTAAGGATTCTTAGGTGAGATTGAATGCAATGATAGATCTGCAAAAGTATCCAGTGGTTCGAAACTTTATCTAGTGTTGTGCCTGTGCCTATCTTTTTGACCAAATTAATTGTTAATTCAGAGTCTGCCTCTATGATCATGTTCTGTAAATTGGAATCAATCAAAATTTCTAAGCATTGCTCAATGGCCACGAGTTCTGCCATATTGTTGGTGGCATTCCCCAAATGATTATGAAAGATGACTTTTATGTTACCCTTTTCATCTCTTATGACTCCTCCATAACCAGCATCCCCAGGGTTCCCTTTTGAGGCTCCATCTATATTGAATTTCAAAAAGCCCTGGGGAGGGGGTTGCTAGAAAGCCCTTCCCTCTATAGTGTGTCTTGCTATCTTGTTCATGCCCTGAGGGATAGGGGTCTGGAGCCCCAACAATCCCAGAATGTGAGCATCCTGGTGACAAGGGGGTTTTTCAGGTGGATGCTTTAGAAGGGCTTTAACAGTTTCTTTGAGCTGCTTTAAGATCTGCACAATGATGCTTTGGGTTGTGCCAGATTTATCCTTGAAAATCATGTTGTTACGTTCTTTCCAAACATCCCAGATCAAAAATCCTGGAATCAGAGTCTAGGCTATGTTGATTGTCTCATAATCTATGAAGTCTTTCCTCCAATTCTTTAAAGTTTCAGTGATGTCATTTTCGTTCCTATTAGTTTTTCTGAATATTGAGGCCACCCAGTTCCATAATGTGGAGGTGAATGAGAAAAGGTTGAGAAGGTGATCCACATTTTCTTCCTGCATACCACATAACTAGCATCTTGATGAACCGGAAAAACCTTTCTTTCTAAGATTTTCCCAAGTCATAATCTTCTTCTGTTGTACCAGCCACATGAACATTTTGATCTTCATCCAGTGTGGGTTCTGCCATAGTTCCTTCCATATCTTATCAAGTCTTGGACAGTTAAGTCCTATGGCAATTATTTTGGCTTCTTTGAGGTTGTAGTTTCCCTCACTGTTTCTCCCCCATCTTAGCTGGTCATTCAAGTTCGAACCAAAATTTTCCTCTTTTCCAGGATTGCTTCAAGAACTTCAACTTGGACCTTCAAAGGGGTCTCTTCACTGTACACTGGTACCTTCCATATTCTCCATTTACCATTGTCCCTTATCTGATCCCAAAAGTCACTTACCATTTTCAGTCATTTATTGATGGTATCCTCTTTGATAATGTCCAGTCCTTCTCTGCATAGGTTAGGTTCCTGTTGCCATTTATCCTCCCAAAACCAAGCTAGATTCCTATTTCTGATCTCCCAGAAACTATGATTCTGAACTAAGGCTTTGTTCTCCCAAGCATTGTTCCAAATGTGGGAGCCCCTGATGTGTCCTATCATTCGAATGTGGTAACTTTCTTGCCAGTCCTTTGCATATTTATATTTCTGCTTAGCCCAGGGGTTTCTCATTTCCTTTAGCCATCTCCACCAAAGTTTTGCCCCCAAAACTTTGCTTAGAGTATCCGAGTCATGGAGACCCAAACCACCATGGGTTTTGGGTTTGCATAGCTTGTCCCAAGCTACCAAAGCCCATTTCTTTTTCTCTTCCCCTTTACCTCAAAGAAAATCTTTTTGGATGTTCTTGATTTGATGAGTAACTACTTTTGGGACCGGGAGAGCTGAGAACATGAAAATTGGAATGGTTTGCAGGACAGCCTTTGAAAGAACTAACCTGCCTACTAAATTCAAAGATTTGCTTGTCCATTTACTGACTTTGTCCTTCAATTTATTAGTCACTAGCTCCCAAACTTCCTTACTCAGAGGTTTGTTAGTGAGAGGTATTCCCAGATATTTGGAGGGAAGATGATCTCTTTGAAAGCCTAGAATTCTCGAGAGATTTCTTTGAATTGAAATGTCAGTATTGAAAAAGAAAAATTTATATTTTGTGAGGCCTACCTCTGTGCCAGCAGCCATAGCAAAATCATGTAGGATTTGTTTGAAAGCTTTGGTTCCTTGACTGTAGGTGTGCCCTGCAGCATGGTGTCATCCACAAATTGTTGATGAGTCAATGTGTCCCCATTCTGAGTTAGTTTTAGTCCCTGGATTCTTCCTTCCGCCTTAGCTAAATTGATCGCTTTGCCTAATCCTTCCATCATGAGAATGAAGAGGAAAGGGGAAAGTGGATCTCCTTGCCTGAGACCTCTTAAAGGCAAAAAGGCTCTGGATGGAGAGCCATTAAGAAGTATTGAACAATTAGCTATAATAACCAGGGCAATGACCCATCTTATCCATTTGTGGTCAAAGCCATATGCTTTTAGAACCTCCCTGATGTAAGACCAGCTAAGTTTATCATAAGCTTTCGCTATATCAAGCTATATGATTATGCACACTTGCTTATTACTCTTCAAAGAATGAACCACTTCGTGATCTTGAATGATATTATTGAGAATTTGTCTACCTTCCACATATTCAGTCTGCTCCTCTGACACGAGCGTTAGAAGAAGGGGTTTAAGTCTGTTAGCAATAATTTTAGAAATGATTTTGTACACCACATTGCATAGAGCTATGGGTCTAAATTTGTCTAGTGTCATGGCTTTTTCCTGCTTAGGGATTAAGGCTATGAAGGATGCATTAAGCGCTCTTAGAACTATTCTTGATTTTCTCGAATCCTCCACCACATCAAGAATATCATGTTTGACTATTTCCTAGCATGTTTTGAAGAAGTCTACATTGAAATCATCTGGGCCTGGGGCTTTCCCATTGTGCATCTCTTTGATTACTTCAGTAACCTCCTCTTTAGTCACTGGCCTGTTAAGATTATAATTATCTTTCCTACTTACCAGTTTTGGAATATGCTGAGTGAAGCTATTAATAAATTGAGATCTGTCAATGATAGTCTCCTCTGCTATGCTTTGAAAATGTTGTACCATTACAGACTCCATTTATTTGTGAATATTTAGTTCTTTCCCTTAAGGATCTATGATTTTTGTGATCCGATTATGTCCCCTATGTTCCATGGTAGACTTGTGAAAGAACCTTATGTTTCTTTCCCCTTCTTTAATCCATTGCACTCTTGATTTCTGTCTCTAGAATATTTCCTCCTGTCTTGCATCTGTCGTCCCATTCTTGTTGAAGAGAGTCAGCTTGCATTTTCATTTCCTCTGTGAAGCCTTCTGTGATGAGACTTTGGTTAGTTTCCTGTAATTTCTTTTCCACTTCTTTTTTGGCTTTAAAAATGTTGCCAAACTCATTTTTGTTCCATTCTTTAAGCCTTAGCTTGATGTGTTTGAGTCTTTGTTGCAGGAGGAACATTTTTGTTCCTTGTATGGGGATGTCTTCAACCCACCATTTCCCAATGTTAGTGATGAAGTCAGGGTGAGTAAGCTAGATATTTTCAAACCTAAAAGGCATGTTCCTTGGAGTGCCAATACACGAAGCTTCTAGCTGAATAAGCTAGTGGTCCGAGCCTCCCAAAGGGAGGATAAAGGTAGTTAGGACACGGCCATTAAGAAGGAGGTCCTCCGAGATTATGAACCTGCCTAGTTTCGATGCAACTTAAGAAGCTCCTCCTCTCTTGTTGTTCCATGTGAAGGTGCCATTTATTGTTTCCATGTCTACTAGCCTCATGTTCATTAGGAAGTTCTGGAAGGAAATGGAGTCTCTTCCGAGTGTTCTAGTCCCTCCTTTTTTTTTTTCCGTGAGAGATCTAATCATATTGAAGTCCCCTCCCAGAATCCAAGGCATTATTGGGTGTCTCTCTCTTAGCTCATCTAGAGAGGTGAGGAGCCTGATTTTGTTTTCAAGTTTTTAAGGACCATAGACGTTTGTGATAATGTAACATTCCTTGTCCCCCAAAGGTTGGATAACCATTGAAAGATGGTTCCTATATGCCTCAGCATCCAGGATACCAAATTTCTGAGGATTCCAAAGAATGAGAATTCCTCCAGCTGTATTATTTGCTTTGACTTCCAAGTACTCATATTTAATAAGCCATTTGTTATAAATTTCTCTGATTTTATCTATCGAGCATTTTATTTCCTGTATAAACACCATATCTGGTTTTACTTCTTTTATTCTATTACTGAGATTTCTTTGTTTCCTTTTACTTCGTAGTCCCCTAATGTTCCAGGTTGTGAACTTCATATTGATGGGTTCGTAAATTAGTAACTGGTAAGATATTTCATCTTGCCTGAATTAATCATGATTTTCCCACACTCTGTCAGCAATTCATTCTGTCTCTTCCTTCCTCTTTTCTTGCCTGGGTTCTCAGTGGAGTGTCCTGATGTTACCTCCATATATTTTACCCCTCTGTTCTCCTGGCTGTCGTTAGCAACCTTAGTTTGAGATCTTCAGAGAAATAGTTGATGTACTCTATCAAACTCCTCTTGTGGTAGAGAGTTAATCCCTTTGTTGGTTCCTTGCTCTAGAAACTTTTCTAGATGAATATTCTCCCTTTCAAGAATCTCCTGAAGTTCGTGGTCCTCCGTGCCTCCTTCACTTGGGGTCATCTCATGGTCCCTATCAAGTTCCATGGTTCTTGGTAGCTCCTCCTTTTTTTCATTGTTTTCATGTATGATTTCCATGCTATCCTCTTTTTCCTTCTCTACATGATTGTCCTCTTGTTCCATGTCCGTTCCATTCCCCCCCCTCCCTTCGTCTTCTAAAATCTCAAAACTGTTATGATTTCGTGGCTTGTTCTCGCTAGGTTTCTTTTGGTACTTTTTACCCGCTTCTTTCCCTCTACCTCCCACTTTGGTGAAACCTTCAGGGTCTTTTCCTATGTTGACTTTTAGATTGTCTTCCCTTTTGTTGAGTGGGCACTCTCTGAAGAGGTGGCCATGTTCATGACATTTACGACATCTGAATGGGACATGTTCATAGTCTACCGCATGTACCCATTCCTCATCATAAACCTCTAGGATGACTTCATCAGGGAGTGCTCCTGGTAGGTCCATCTCTACATATATGCAGGCGAAGGATGTATATCTACCTCGCAAAGTCACCTCTGATATCTTTATAAAATGCACTAATTTATTTCCTATAGCTTTTAAGGATTCAGGCAGCCAATAATCTAAAGGTAAGAAGTATAGTCTAATGTATACTGGGACCGAAGTGAACGTTTCTCCCTCTGAGACAAAGTTCATCACCCATGGTCACATGTAAAGGTCAGGGACAACATAGAAGTAGGGTCCTCCTTCGAATACTTTGTCTTTGTCCTCTAGGTTAGTGAAAACCACTTTGAAAAAACCCTTGGACCCAAGATGCAGATTTATTTCTCCCTTTGGTTTCCAGTTGTTTCTTATCCAAGTGTACAGAGCCTTCTTCGTAGGTCATGTGCCCATAAACTTACATATGACCGCGTAAGTCGCCATGTGATCTCTATGCACCTGTAGTGCATGGTCATTTAGGACCACCCAAGGTTTAATGTTTGTCTTGGGTTTATAGGGTCCCTTCATAGATGCATTCTCGGTTCTCTTACTGTTGTCTCCTATTCCTTTTCTTTCCTGACTTCCTCGTGGATCCCCTCCTGTTCATGGGATTTTATGCTTTCCGAATTTTGAGTTTCTGTTTTCTTTGTTTCTGCCTCCGTTGGTTTTGGGAAATTGTTCAAACTCGCCTCCTTGCTTCTGTTTGATACCACATTATTGTAGGAGGGAGTGGAGCACCCCCTTCCATGCCCCTCCATTGTTACTAGCTCGCACCTGTCGCTCCCTGTTCAAAACCATAGCCTCCCACCGCCTGTAGAAAAGGGATTTTTGACCCCCTTCAAGAACTCAATCATGTAAAAGATTTTATCATGACTCCGAAAAACATTAAAATTTCAAAAGAATAATGAAAACATAAAATCAAA